>JAOVVB010166214.1:0-11525 GCA_028570985.1 Heterobranchus longifilis | reverse complement strand
AAATAAAATAAACAAATAAAACTTTTCTGTTCTGGCACCCAGGGGTAGGATAAACTTCCCATAGTTGTTTGAACAGCTGTCTCATGCATTGCTTATGCATTGTTAGTGCTTAGTGTTTATTTATATGCTAAATAAATAATATCAAGTCAAGTCAACTAGGCTTTATTGACAGTACACAGTAAAAATGAAACAACGTTACTCCAGGACCGAGGTGCTACATGCAACATAAATTTACAACACAAATCAACAGAAAACTAACTAGCTAACTAAGAAGTCTAATTAGCTGGCTAGCTAAGACAAGACAGATTGACATAACATAAATTAACAGCATAAATTAACAAAAACACTAACTAGCTAACTTAGAGACCTAATTAGCTGGGTAGCTGGGACAAGACAGTTGAAATAAGTTAACAGGGAACTATCTATGTTTTATACAAAAGAGAACATAAAGTGCACGCGCAAATGTGCAAACAAAAGCGACAAAGTGACAGTGCGACAAACATGACATTACAATACTCTGTGGTAATGACTACTTAGTTATTTATTTTTTATAGTCAGAAGAAGAAAAGGAGGAATTTATGATTGCTATTATATTTATAAAGATAAAAAGGAAATTGTGTTCTGTTTTAAAGATAGATGTACTGACTATGGAATTTTTAAAGGGAGTCCCCTGTTTCTGGATGTTACTAGACCAACATACCAATTTAATTTTAAAAATCTCAAAATCAGATGAGGTATACAGCCTGATCAAAGGGGTTTCAGATACACCATTAGTTACATCAGTGCACCTAGTATACACAGAATAGGGAGGAGAACATTTTGTATCCAATAGCAATAGCCACACAAAGTCATCTGGAAATCATGGCCACAGCATATCTACCTTTCAATATCAACCTCTACCCTTTGGAGTAAGGTTTTGTTGAAAATCATTTGTAAGTTTTTAACAAAAAAAACATTGGTATGTGTAAATAAATAAATAAATAAATAACATTTTGTTGCATCCAGTTGCCAAGAAATGCACATTGTCCATAACATTTCCATGACCTTTTCCTCAGGGATAGAGCTGTAACACCTGTACCACCGCGGTCTCAGGGAGGAAGATTGGGCTCTCCGGACTACTGAGCCGTAGCTTTGTCTCCCCCTGGTGTGTCTGTGGTTGTATGTGTCCCTTTATTATTTCTGAATTAGTGTCACCTGTGTTTCCCTTATGTGCTCCCCTATTTAACCCAGTCGACCCCGTAGCTCCCTGTCCGTCCACCGTTCTGTGTGAGAGAAATCTGTCTGTGTTTGAAAGTAATTACCGAGAGTCCTTTACGTGTTCCCCAGGAGTGAACCGACCACGAAGTCGCGGGCCAAAACCCCCACACCCTGGTTTCCCGGAAGGACAAAGTTATTTGTGATTTATGTTTGCAAGGACCTTTTTTGTTTCAACTAGAAGTTCAATTAAACCCCCCTGGTTACTATACCTGCGCTTGTGTCCGACCCCTTTGTGCTAGCATCATGACACTTATGTGTAAAACAGTTATAGTCCTCCTAGACTTCTCAGGTTTGTTTCCCCCAGAGTGCGCACTCCCACTTTGTTCTGGTTTTATAACTAGTTCTGTCCCAGCTTGCACTCACATTGTATACCCTTTCAAACTACATTCCTGATAATCTGCTTTTCCCCTTATCATCTCCCACATCTTAATTCTTCTTTGTGTTATTTTGCTGCCCATCATGATACCCAGTTTCTAATACTCTGTCGAGTCCTTGTGTGTGAGACTAAGAATATACGCCACAATCTCTGCTTGCATTCATAATGTAGCAGTTTCAAACTCCAAAACTTAAAAAATAAAAAAGCAAGTAAACCACTATTGCACTTTGACTATAGAATTTCTGTAGTCACATGGCTGCTATTAAAGGATTTGCAACATATGTGGGTGGAACCCAGATTTATGAACAGTGATAGAGTTTCGGTGTAGCCCAAATGTGCAAATTGTTACTACAATTCTGGAATTATAAGTTTGACAAAATAATATAGTGAATTGAGATAATAATAATTATTTAAATAATTTTTTAAAAATGACTATAGAAATAAGGGATTAAAGGAAGTATAACTTTTAAAGAGGTTGATATGTAGTCAAGCAATGAAAAGTTTTAAGTGTAACATTTAATCCAGTGTTACGGGATTGGCACATGGACAGAACAAATGGGAAGCAGGTGTCGACGTCTCAACAATTTCACAGCAGATGACCTCCCTGAGCACTTCTCTGCATCCACATCACTGCTCCTCAGCCTGCACACTCTCATGCCCATTTGTACTAACCCTCTAAGTTTGCTTTAGAGTTGTTCTTTTCATGCAAGATACCTTCTTGTTTTTTTTTTTTTTTTAATTATTTAACAAATTTTGGCCACTTTTAGCTTTGATTAAAGGGAGCAATGTTGTGGCCAATTCATGTGTAAAATGATTCCTTATGCTCCCAAAACCACTCTTTCACAGTTTAAGTCTTGGAATATGCCAGAGCCGTCAAGGAATCCATAGATGGGATACCCTGGTAATCCAGTACATTAATTTAATCAGCTAACTTTATTCTATTTTCACATAATATTGCTAGGGGCAAATTAAAGGCTTTGCCTCCCAAACAAGTGACCACACACTGGTGTAGTCTGTTTCCTTTGAGTTTGTGTCACATTGATTGTATAAAAATTCCTTCACACACACAATTTCTGCTGTTGACTTTTTAAATGCACATTCAACAAGTGTTTAGGTCACCATTCATGTTTCTTTTTTAACCACTATTCCTCCACAGTTGATGGATCACCACGTTCTTAACCCAACTGCAGTATTTTTAAATCTCCCTAGTTGTTTTATTTGTTTGATGTAGGCCAATAATTACAGTAAACCCTTTTGAAATTGCAACTTTTACAGAAAGCAGTATATTAGTATTTTGATATATTTTTTTATTTAGCAATAAATTCTAAAAAATGATTAGAAATAAAACATCTGAATCAGCTGGTGTGTGTTCAGGATCAGCATTTGATGAACAGTACTGTCCAAAAGTCTAAGGCAACATATTATCTGTAGTAGAAATTTTTAATCTGCCAACATCATTTTATTTCGACTTAATATTGCTTGGGGTGAATTAAAGGCTTTGTCTCCCAAACAAGTGGCCACACACTGGTGTAATCTGTATCCCGTGAGTTTTTATCAACTCTGGTCTATCATTTCTGATGTTGTTTCAATGCACATTCAACAAGAGTTTAAGTTTAAGAGTCCATGCATAATTATCTTTTTCTAACTACATTCCTTATTGTCAATGAACTAACCTGAGGTGACCAGAAGACTTAGCTTTAGCGGTTAGCCCTTTGTAGCGTGATTGGTAAACCCAAACGCGGAAGCAAGCGAGTAGGCAGGATAATCACGCGAGTTGGTCTAAGGACTCTCACAAAAGGGGAGCAAGGGAAAAACACAAATTTAACCCGCGTCCTATAACACACACTCAAATCAGAAAGCAAAACCCAAAAGGGTGAGTACTCACGAATTGGTAGATGAACAGCCTGAACCGACATGGGCCAAACTCAATGACTGAGCGCTGAGCCGTGGTTTGTTTACTCCTCTTATACTTCCTGGTTTGCGACCGCCTTACCTCCGGGTCCTAGTGCCGGTCGCGTATTGAGTGTGCATGACAGAGAGACACAGGTGAAACTAATTTGACATTCCTGGGAGACATACCAATGCAGACACACTAGGGGGGGACAAAGCGGTGGCTCAGTAATTCGGAGAACTTGATCTTATTCCCCGGGGCCGTGGTGGCACAGGTGTGACAACCCTAGAGCTACTGTAGTAGTAATTATTATAATTACCAAATTATCAGCTTTTCTGTGTCTTGATTTAATACGAATATAGTTTGCCTTGCACTAATGGATTTCATTGTTATACTGACTTCAGAGTGACTGAAACCTTTAAGCAGAGAGTCTGTCTCAAATAAATACCAAACTGACATTTTTTTTTGAGTTACAATGCATTCATTCCAGTGGTTCAGTACTGGAAAATCTGTGACACGGTCTGAGAGAGCGCCAAATGGAGGACTGAAGCTAGAACATGAGCTGTCCTCATCCTGACCGAGTAGACAAAAATTCTTTAAAGCATACAGTTTGTAAAATATTTGGCATCTGATGTTTCATTGCTGATTTCTTCATGTTGTGGGCCCTGATATTTCTGCTGTTTATTCAGGCATACTCTCAAATCTTTTTGCTCTGTTTAAAACACATTCCATGGGATGGAGCCAGCCCGTAGAAGGGTTCTATAACTCAAAGTTAGGCCCCAATCAGGTTTTGAAAGCATAATTTATCATCCTATTTTTTGGGGGAAGGAAAAAAAAAAGGCCAAAAAAATCCAGCAACAATAAAAGACGACATTGAGAGAATCTGAATATTGTCCGTCATCTTATAGCAATATTAAAGATTATCAGCATATTGGCCTACAGCAGTTAGCTAGCTCAGTCTATTAGCCATGTGTTTGATTCCTAGCTGAGTGTAAGCTGGATAATTTGTTGGTTTTGCTTTAATCAGCATTGCAACTACTGACTATTTTTATAAATGCAGTTTCTATTTCTATAAATGTAAGACTGTAATATAGTAAATGTAGGAACGAATGGATTGAACTATATTGGCCTATATTTTTTTTATTACTATGTTAGTATTTAGAAGTTATTCACTTAATTACAGTGTAAATGTATCATTATAAACTAGCTATCATAGCTACAGCAAATATCTGTACTTTATACTTCATGACATTTCTGCATGGAGTTGTTGAATTACCACATTAGTGTGTAGTATTTGAAGCACAAATAGCTGACTATTATGGATAATTGCCTGATTTCCCATCCCACCATGACATTATCAATGACGTAAAAGGTGTTTGAAATCAGAAGCAGAGAAAGTTGCAGAAAGTGACAGAGAGAGAGAGAGAGAGAGAGAGAGAGAAATATTTTTATTATGAAAACGACTACTGTGAGCTAATATCTAAAGCCCTATACCTTTTATGCTTAAAGGTGACTACTGTACTTTTAATTTAAGTACACAAGTAAATTGAGGATGTTTCCTTATACTTGAGTAATATTTGCCCTAGGGAATCTCTACTTTTACTCAAGTACAGGATTTGCGTACTTTCCCCACATCTGGTAACAAAATAAAGTTGCAAATGGGTCAATATTTTGTTATGAAAAACAAAGTATGTTTTTAATTTTGTTTCCGTAAAACATTTAAAATATAATCCATTTTATTTTTGTGCAACACAGACATACATTTTCTCCAAAAAATGAAACTGAATCTTTAAATAAGGATGGGACTTGTTTGAATGACACATGGTCAAAATATTTGTTTGTGACATTGCATAGTGGGCGATTCAAGATAGTGGGCTGATTATAACAAAAACAATATTTAAAAATAATAATAAATAATTAAAAATGTTAGTGAAGGCACACTGGCTTAAAGGTTAACGCTGTGGCCTCGCATACAGATTAGGCTTATTGGTGTTTCCGTAGTGTATGAATTAGTGCTAGAGTGAGTGTATGTATGTGCCCTTTGATGGAGTGGCACCCTGTCCAGGCTGTACCCTGCCTTGTGCCCTAAGCCTCCTGTGATAGACTCCAGGCTGCGCGTGGTCCTGCACACAGAACAAAGCAGTATAGACATAAGTGAGGGAGTGAGTGAAAATGGTAGTGTTGGGTTCAAACCTGAAACTAGCCCGGGATTGCAGCCAATGGAGTCTGAATTAAATCTGAGTGTAACAGAATTGTAAGACAAAGACAAGGCCACCACCATACAGGACCCAGTCCTTGTCAAGCCCAAGAGCCCAAACTTAAATGTATTTATTTGCTAGTTTCAGGATCTTCCTCACCAGACATGTGATTTCTTCTGAATTAAATAACCAACCCCTCATCTTCAGTGTTATCATTTTGCACTAAGAAATACCCAGGGCTTGTTATATGTTATAGTCCATTAGCTCCCACTCCAATATTAGTTTGAAGCACCGATGCTGATGTCTGAATTAAATATGTCAGAATTCACTCGTTGTGTCTATGTGTAGGATTTTGACAAAATAATAGCAGTGTACCTTCGTCAGTTTATATTCAGAATGTTCATTTCTGTCAATCCACTATACAAATAAAACTGATTAGGAATTTAGAACTTGAAAATGGCAGGACAAATTAAGTGCAGGTTATTAATAAATTTTTTAAATCATAGTAAAAAAAAATATTGTATTTAAGCAATCAGTGTTTAAATGAAATGAAAAGGCCATTTTTATTTTGGCTCATACAACTTCCTGCAGTACATTAGAAGTGTACATTTATATTATTATGTATTGTTCATATTATTTTAAACATAAGAATGGATGTGTATTTTAGATGTGAACACTACATACTGTACCAAAGTACTTACTAATTGAAATGATGTTACGGTCTCTGGAGTCCAGACATGGACAAGGATGAGGTGAATCCCACTGCGACAAAACCAAGACTGCTGATTTGTAATGTTAAAACCAAGACTAGGTGAAAATACCACAACACTGAAAAAAGATAAATGTAGATTTAGTTTTGTTGTGCTGTATTGTATTAACTTAACAACAAACTGCTAGCTACATTACCAGAAGATCAATCACAGGCATCACAGCAAGTGAGAGCCGTAAAGAGAAAATTGCATGAGCAAGACAGTCTTTTTAGGGAAAATACACTAGGAAACCTGTTCTGTAAAAAACAAAAAACAAAAAAGAAACAGAGATTATTATGTTGGCCATAAGAGGGCAGTATAATTAAACTAATTCATCCCAGTGTGCCATGTTTCCCTGAATCGGCCCCTATTTCTTTATAATGTACACCTGACATTCCTGTAGTTATCTAATCATCCAATCATCCAAAAGCAGAACATCATGCAGGTCAGAAGAGACAGATAAAGTCAGATTGGGAAAAATTCTGATCTCTGCTGACATCTTCAGGGAATGGGCATCTCCTGTAACAGGAGACAAATAACAGCTCAGTGGGCCAAAGACCTCATTTCAAATGAAAGTAAACTGTTAATTTCATTTAGAAATCAAGGTTCCAGAGTCTGGAGGAAGAGTGAAGAGGCACAGAATACAAGTTGCTTGAAGTTTCGAGATTTGAAGTGCCATGTATTGCGTGCCTAAATAAACATAATCGTTTTTATGTTGGACATTTCTGTATTGTAAATCAATCATGCCATGGGTTACAGTCAAAGTGATTAGACGTTTCCCCCTTTCTGATGTTTACAAACATTGGAACATGCGACAAAAGATATTTCTCGTTGCCAGAGTGTGTCCTATTAGACCGTATAAACATTCAATAGCTGTCTTGGTTTGAAACCTGCGTTTATCTATAAAGATTTCTTGCCTTTCTGCAGAGACTACAACAATATAAAAAGTCCTGAAAAAAAAGAAAGAAAAGGTGTACTAAAGTAGAGAGAAAGAAAGGATCTGCTCTTGATCCAAAATATAAAAAGCTCATGGGTCAAGCATGTTAAATGTAGTGTCGATGGGGCTGTAAGGGGAAGTAACAAACGCCTTGACTACCTACAGTAGACAGTTTCCATAATTGTGGGGCTTTGCAGTCTTCATTATATTTGAATAATGTAATTTATTTATAAATTAAATTGTCATTTATTCACTTTATTTAAGGACTCTTTCCAGAATTCAGACTAGGTTTGCATGCTTATTAATTGAACGCGCTGCCACACATTTATGATTCTAGTCATATTCTGACCCTATTTGCTCTGGCAAAGGAAAGCTTCTATTTGCATTAGGTTCTGTGCTCTCTTTCATCCACTGCATATTTTCTTTGTATTGCCCATAATTTATTTAATAATGTCTCAAAAATTTTATTCAAATTGACAAAATTTAGTTACAGCTCATATTCTTAATGCCAGCTCTCTTGAAATTTCCCATTTTCACAGTTTACAGTTATATGTCTGTAAAGCCAGATTCAAAATTAACATATCTAATAATTTCTATAAGTTAGGAGCCTAAACCAGTCTGCAATCACATTTAAATTTAAATCCCAAAGGTTTAATGTGTATCTTTATTTAAAGATCATAATCCATAATTCCCTGTTTATCTTTATGATTAGGTAAATTATTAACTGTTTATGGAGGTTACATGTACTGTACATTTACGTGAGGATTTCCACTGCTACTTGGAGATTAGATATGTCTCAGCTTGTAGGTAACCAAAGAAGTTGAGGATTGTAAAAGATGCGTTTGTAAAAAGAAAAACTTGTACTTCGGGTTATGTTATCTGGGACAATCTGAGACCGCCTAGATTTAAAGGATTTTAGAATACAGACAAGAGGTGGAGTCTGAGCTCAGTGAGTCTAAATCAGTACAAACAACAGGAACAGCTCATACCACACATGCTGCTCTGAGAGAGAACAAGAGAGCACGAGAGAGAAAGAAAGAGAGGGGATAAAATTTAAACAACATGAGCATTCTGCTGCAAATTCTACTTGCTTCACTTATCTCCCTGCTTGGAGGACTTTACATTCTTGGAGCCTTTCGCCGACGAAGGTCTGGAGAACCTCCTCTGGATAAAGGTCCTCTCCCATGGCTGGGACATGTTCTGGAGTTCAGGAGAGACACTGCAAAGTTTCTGGAGAGGATGAGAAAAAAGCACGGTGATATTTTCACTGTGCAGCTAGGAGGGTTTTACTTCACCTTCATCATGGACCCACATTCTTTTGGCTCAGTGGTTAAAGAGGCCCGGAACAAACTGGACTTTAATGAGTTTGCCAGGCTCCTGGTCAGGCGTGTTTTTGGCTACCATCCTATAGAAGGAGATCATAAGCTCATTCAGGCTTCCAGCAACAAGCATCTGATGGGTGAAGGCCTGGTGGTGTTAACGCAATCGATGATGAACAACCTGCAGAACCTCATGCTGCACAGTATCGGGTCTGGAGATGATAATGATGAAAGGCAGTGGCACGAAGACGGGCTTTTCATTTATTGCTACAACATTGTGTTCCGTGCTGGATATCTGGCACTTTTTGGAAATGAAGTGGCAAATACTTTAGAAAGTGTGGATGAAGCAAAGAAGGTCGACCGAAAGGAATCAAATGAGCTCTTTTATGAGTTCCGTAAATATGATCGACTTTTCCCAAAGCTGGCCTATGGAGTTCTGGGACCATCTGAGAAAATGGAAGCAGAGAGGCTGAAAAGGCTTTTCTGGAAAGTCCTTGCTGTGGAGAAGATAAGGACCAAAGAGAACATAAATGATTGGGTGTCTGAATCTCATCGTGTGCGTGCTGAGCATGGAGTGCCCGAATCCATGCTGGACAGATACATGTTCTTGCTCCTGTGGGCGTCCCAGGGTAACACGGGTCCTGCATCATTCTGGCTTCTCCTGTTTCTCATGAAGCACCCAGAAGCCATGGAGGCAGTGAAAAACGAGGTCGATGAGGTCCTGCATGAAACTGGACAGGAGGTGAGGCGTGATGGTCCACTGATTAACCTGACCCGTGACATGCTGCTGAAAACCCCAGTTCTGGACAGTGCCATAGACGAAAGTCTGCGCATGACAGCTGCTCCCATGCTCACACGAGCTGTAATGGAAGACATGACCCTGAAAATGGACAACGGGCATGAATACAAGGTCCGCAAAGGGGACCGCGTGGCCCTCTTCCCTTACACTGCTGTCCAGATTGACCCGGAGGTGCACCCTGATCCACACACCTTTAAATACAACCGCTTCCTCACACCCGAAGGTGGGAAAAAGTCCGAATTCTACAAAGGAGGAAAAAAACTGAAGTACTACAACATGCCGTGGGGTGCCGGGATCAGCATGTGTCCAGGGAGGTTCTTTGCAGTCAACGAGCTAAAGCAATTTGTCTTCCTTGTGCTTACATATTTTGACTTTGAGTTGAAAAACCCAGATGAAGAGATCCCAGATATTGATGTGAGGCGTTGGGGATTTGGGACGATGCAGCCAACACGTGACATCCCGTTCAGATATAGACTCAGGTTTTAAAATGTTCATGTTATTAACATTTTACACTTTACCCCTTTCAGGGGTCTTCTTCTAATTATTATTATTATTATTATTATTATTACCTATGCTAAATATTTCTAGAACATTTTTTAGATTATTATTTCAAAAAGAAAAATAACAATTTACATTCATATTATCAGATTAGAAGTCATTTTAAGGTCGTCTTAGCCACCCTACCCCAACCTTACTGGATACTCATGAATCATAATATCCTGCTTCAGTCTGCAGAAAAACTCAACATTTCAGTTTTTTATTTGAATTATGTTTAATTTTGTTCTATGAAAACCATGGGTTTTGGATGAATAAAGATAATGTGATTATTATTATCAGCACTCTAGATTTTCATTAGGCATATTATACATGAATGGAAGTACAACTAGATGATAGTAGGTGAAATAGAACTTGTGTCAAAAGATTAAACACATGCACCCCCCCTCCCACACACACACACACACACGCACACACATTTCCCAATACTGTGGTCATGCAGCAATTCTGCTCTTCACATGCCACAGCAGTTACACTCACCTCCTATCATGCTCCAAAACTCATTTTACTAAAACAACTAACAAAGGTTCTCCCTCAACAAGAACATGACCCCTGAGAAACACCAACATCAGGAATCATTACATGATGGTCATTTTGTATTTGATATTATGAACAAAACAAGTCTCCATTTTCAAAAACTATTTAGTCAGTATATATTTCAGGAATAAACCAGACGTTCTGACGTGTATGTTTGAATTAGACTTAGCAATCATCCATGGAAATATTAAGAATGTAACAAATATCAACTTCATATACAGACTCATAGATATTATATGGCTATGTATACTATAAAAGTACTGTATGTGCAGCCCTGACCATCACACACACATATGGTTCTTCTCCAAACTCTAACCACTAACCAAGAGGAAGTACATAATTGTGTAGGAAGTCTGTATCCTGTAGTGTTTATTTTTTTTTGCATTTTCCATCAGGGGAACTAAGAGGCCCATTTAGGGGCCATTTGTTCTCTGCTCCATGCTGACTAGGACAGCATGCAGTACTTCATTTACATCCTTCCTCAGTTTAGGTCTTTGAGCCACCATGGCGCTCTGCACCCCAGGGCTTCACAGGGCCTCTGGAGGTGTGCTGTGGGATGTCGTATCGGTGTTGGGTTGAGAGGCAGGGCCTCCATGGATCCGATTTGTTTGTCCGGATCAGGGGTCTTGAGCTCTTTGCCTGCTGGGCCCTGTGTGCAGTAAATTGTGGTGTATTGCGAGTTTTGGTGCCTTTTTATCACTGTCAGAATTGACTTTTTGCAGTGAATTCCATTGCATTAGCTTTTCTGTGGGATCAGACTGGACGGGCTCGCCTTTGGTCCCTGCAGGCATGTGTAGGCCTTGGGGGTCCATGATCCTGTCAAGAGTAAAACATGATAGATAGATAGATAGATAGATAGATAGATAGATAGATAGATAGATAGATAGATAGATAGATAGATAGATAG
>JAOVVB010166137.1:0-11526 GCA_028570985.1 Heterobranchus longifilis | reverse complement strand
ACCATCGATGCAAAGTGAAAATATCGATACATATCATCATCTTTAAGATGCACCTTTATTTTGAAATTCACACTTTAGATTTATTCTTTATTATTAAAAAGAACAGTTTGTTTTTTATTTAAATGACTGGAAGATCTCAGTAATAAAATGGTCAAATCATATTGTAGTTGCTTTTTGTGAGTAGATATAAATGTAACTGATTGTGTTAAATGGTGATGATAGTTTCTAGTGTTGATTGGGGATTTTGTTTTTACACATGTGGTGATTACAGGATCGAAAAGTTGAGACTCCATGTATTTGATTGCATTAGATTGTACAAGTGTGCCTAATAAACTGGTAACTCAGTTTAAGCCACTAATTGTAATGTGACTGCAAATCAAGCTGAATGATACTATAAGCATTTAGGAGCACAGAACTCTGCGCTTTTTAGTCATTTTAGTCCAAATATATTCACACACTCTATGTGATACTTTTAAGCACGTAGTCATCCTGTTCTGCTTTTTTGTTTTATTGCATGCGAGACAAAATGAGTCCACCCCAGGACAGCATTTTGCAGTTCCTGTTTGTTAATAATTCAGAACAGTTAAGGATATTTCCGCAGACATTTAGGAACATTTAATAACATTTGAGTGAATATTTCTTATAATAACACTGTTTCCTGTTTGAGTGCCACAGAACGTTCTATCATTACTGCTGCCGCACACACACACACACGCACGCACACACACGCACACACACACACACACACACAGAGAGAGATAAAGACACATGTAACTGATATTGCAAAGGTTACACACACCGTTTTTATGGCCCAGAGAGACGCATTAGTATTAATGAAAGGATTAGAAAAAGCTGTTGAATGTAGTCTTGCGTTATTTCCCCTGAGAAACTCATTCTTAAGATGCATCATTAACGCCTCGCACTTCTGCACACCATGGCTGAACTCACAAATTGTTTATTTAAATAGCTTATAGCTACTTCATTAAATTCGCAAAATAGTAAAACAAAAATGTAAAGATATCTCGTTAAGTCTTCCAGATTTTAGATCATCCTGGAAATGACAATTCGATTTAGTGGTTTGTTAGAAAGTTTTATTACAAACCGTAGAAAGTCAGAGAGCGGCAAAGTTCAGCAACATTATTTCCTCAGAGAGAGTTCAACAAGCAATACCACAATACTGCAACACCTGATGTGGACAATAACTCAAAGTCTGTTCATTGTACGCATGAAAGTTACTACGACATGTCAGGGAAAACTAAACTGATGTGGCAAATGTCATGTCATATTTGTTATTACTTTCATAGCTTTCCACAAGACCACTTTTCCTTCAGGCTACTGCGCTGTCTGACAGAAAAACACCCACACAACGATTCTCATAATTAATCATCTGCTCTGTGATGTTATTAACATATTAGTGGGAAATCTAAAGCATGGGAACATCCTTGCTCCAAACCAGAAATGAATTAATTGATTCTCTCATTGTGTGGTCCTTCTTAATGTTATTCGGGGTGCATTACTTTCCAGAGCAGACAGGCAGACAAATAAGAAGGCATAATTACAGTAATACACAATTTCCACGCTGTAATATTAGCTTACAGGGTTTTTTTTTTTCTTGGATCATAAAGTCTCAATTCCTCCTGTCTGCCAAAGAGATCCACTCATGATGGTGTAAGCTTGGTTTACAGTTTTAGTCACGCTGGTCAGTGCACCAATTATTATGAGGAAAATATGTGATATTCCATAACAGTGTTGAATAATGCACTAACAATCTTACTTGCGATAAATAAACAGATAATAAAGTAATCTGCTCTTCTTTTCCCTGATTAATCAATTTATCATATAAAATCTCATCTCTTCTTCATCTCATCTTTTAAAACAATAATAATAATCATTTTAACATGAAAGAGGGTTATATTAAATGTTGTTTGTATGATTGAATTTGTGCTCATTCAAAGATAATGTAATGAAATGTTAAATGACTTTAAAACAGTTACGTTACTTTTTAATAATGAAGATTTCTTTGTTTCCCTAGGGGAGAATAAATAACAACAAAAACAACATAAACATCAGCATCAGCCCAGAATTTCACAATCGATGCATCTCTAGAAGAAAACAGAGGGCTTTTGTTCTGATCTTAATAGTATGAAAATAGGCAAGAGTGTGTGTGAAGGGTGGTGAGGAGTGTTTGGATTTGATGGTCCTCATAAATGGTGCAAAGCCTTTTCAAAGCAAGAACTTAAATAAATGTAACAATGTCTTTTTTCATTGGACCAAAGTCTTTGATATGCCTTTTTTAGAAAAGAATAGCAACCTTTTGTGAGAAACCATCACACCCAGGTCTACCAGAGGCTTCAAATTACACCCAAAAGAAGTTCTTGATGTGCCTCATGGTCGAAGAGATCTTATTTTTGGTGTCAGTCAGTACATTTCAATTCCTCTTCTATAATTTAAAATCCTCACTATTTCCACCTCCTCTCAGGTCTTTCTTTTGAATGTTTTGCCATCCACTGGGCTCAGACTCCACTGCCACAGATTATTTAAACCTAACTGTTTTTAAAAGATGAATTGATTCATGGTTTCATCATGAACATCATTTCTGCCCCCGCCCACTGTCCCTCTCTGCCTCCCTCTCTGCAGCGGCCTTCCCTTCATGTCTGACAATAGAGAACGAGCCATCTGATGAGAGCAGGAGGGTCCATCTCCTGAAGAGGCTTCTGTCCCACACAACAACGCTGCAATTAACTCAAGTGCCATGACTCACCACTGGGAGGGAGAGAGAATAAACATGAACGCATTCCTTAAAAAAAATTAACTTTGAGTCTACGTTTGATGACAACAGTGATGTGATGATGAATCACAGACCTGTGTGTATTTGGACAGATTGCTCATCCAGCAGAGGGCAGAGGGTTAACTTAACTAAAGTGCTACATATAGTCAACTTGGCATAAAGATACTTCTGGATATAAATGTTGGCCAGTATTGGTCAGAATTACTGTCACTAATTTTCATATTCAAGAAAATGTTTAATTGTACATTTATTTGGGTTATTATGAAGGTATCTCTTCATGTTGAAGCTCCTTGATCTGAAAAGGCGATATACTCCTTATTATACTCCTGATTATTTGGATTATTGCAGTATGCGAATGTAGAATATACAGAATTGAGTATCTAGGCTCTGACATCGTAGAGAGACTCAAAACCACGTCATGACATGAGTGTCGCCTAACTGGGCTGTAGGGCTGTGCTAAAAAAATTAATAAGGCAATATACCGTGACTTGCTGATATGTGTATCGATACAGATGATACTGTAGGACTTTGACCCAGGAGACTGAGGTATGCGTCCCATTTCAAAATAAAGGTTAATGTTATTTTTAAACTCTGTGTGTAAGTCAAGTGACGTCTCACGTCACGCCCTACATCACAACGTAACTGCGTGCGATATGTGTTGTTGTTACCATGGTTACAGCTGTCTTTGAAAACCTGGAAGTAGGGATTTTAATGCAATCCCAGTGTTTTTTTTGCCTAACCACACCAAGTCATTTTGTTGCCTAAAAGCATCAAAAACATCAAAAAGTGATGCCCAGGGGTCCTGACAGGCTGAGTTGGGAGTGAGAATGTGTTGATTCTGTGTGACATGGTCATTATCCAAAATCAACATGTGTTGTCATATGTGTCGTATCGTGAGGTTATAGGCAATACCCCCGGACTATTAGGAATATTCCATCTAGTAAAATGAGATGTAGGTCTGCAGCAGGAGGCTATAGGTATGAGGTATGCAGCAGAATCACTTAGACAGATCACAAATTCATAGATTGAGAAAATAATCTCCTCTTAAATTATTTATAGGGTCATAAGCAGATAGCCAATACAAGGGTTTAAAAGTTAGGTATAGACTGGCAATGAATGAGTGTAGCAGTAAAGCAACCATCAATATTGCACATGTAGGCTCAGATACACACTGTGAATGTGACAAAAGCCATAGAGCTCCACAAGAAAGAAATACTCAGTGGTGGAGGAAGTATTCAGATCCTAAACTCAAGTAAAAGTACTAATACCACACTGTACAAATACTCCATTACAAGTAAAAGTCCTGCATTGAAAATGTTGCTTAAGTAAAAGTACAAAAGTATAATCTGGAAAATGTAGGCTACAGCACAAGTAAAAGTGCTCAATGCAGGAATAAAATGACTTACTGTTACTATTAGGCTATATATTATATGATTAGATTATTATTATTCACGTATTAATGTAAAAGTAGGATTTTACTGTTTTTTTATTATTAACTAAAGATTATTTTCATAATTAATCGATGTTTGGTTAGTAAAAAATGTTAAAGTCTTAGATTTCTGTGTATGTATATATCTATTCATGTATATAGTTATTTATTCATTCATGTATTTATTTATTTATTGACTGTATTGACATGTTGTGGCCTATTGGGACAGAGTCACCCGTCACATCTCTGTCAGGTGACCTGATTTTTTCTGCCTCGTCTTTTGTCTGAAGAAGAGCTGGTTGCTTGAAATGTCACCGTAATCAATAAGTGTATGCCTCATGGGAGCATATAGTCTCGTGTGCGGAAATTTTCTCAAATTAGTGAGAAATGCCTTCACAATTACAGAGGGTGAGACTTACAGTGTTTGTTTTGTCCAACCAATAGAAGTCTCAACATTATTTTTAATTACTTATTCAAATATATATTTTTAAAGCAGCAAATCCTCACATTTTTCATGAAATGTATTAGATGAAAAACGACAAAGTTATCAAAATACTTTATGATAAGTTGTCTTTGATCAATTTTTCATGATTTGTGTGCAAACATATTGATTAGTAAAGTAACTAAAGCTGTCATAAATGTAATGGAGTAAAAGGTAAAATATTTCCCTCTAAACTGTAGTAGAGTAGAAGTATACAGTTGCATGAAAAGAAAAGACAAGTAAAGTACAAGCACCTCACATTTGTACTTTAGTGCAGTAACGTTACTTGAGTAAATATACTTAATTACCTTCCATCACTGCCAATAACACAGTTCAATAATTATGTGAACAAGCTGAGCACAATGACTGTCATGTTCACATCACTGACGCAACAGAAAACATCCCTATTATCCTCGAGCAACAACAACAACAACAACAACAACAACAACAACAGGGTTGATATGTAAATCATTTCAGCCACTCCACCATGAGGACTCATATTTGACCACTAAGGTTACATAAGCATAAAAGTAGCACAATGTAAAGCCAGAACAACAAACAAACAAACATAGCTAGGTAGATAGCAGCAGAAGCTAGCAGGTAGCACGCGCCTCCACGTGGCCCACGAGCACATGAACACACATGCAACAACTGAAAAGAGCCCAAACATGAAGCGACAGCAGCATGTTAAGAAAAGCAAAGACTTACTGTAGCTCGTTGAAGAGAAGCAGTGGAGAGTAGATCCTCCATGGACAGAAACCTCTGAGGTCTGCAGCTGAGCAAGAAAAACAGGACAGCATTTACATTAGACATCAGCAATTTATGTATGACTAGTCTAAACAAGAATTTAATTATAGATGTGCGACGTGAAATTAGCCATGGTCAAGTGAAATCTATGAAATATTAAAAGGGCTTGCCATATGCAGCACGTGCAGACTCCTCCACCAAGACATCCTGCACAAACACCAGCCAACCTTACACATCCACGACCATGCACCAACCCCTGACAGGAAACTTCAGCAAAAGTTCACAGCACCGAAGTAACAAACAGCTCCAAGTTCTTATTATACATCCACATGACTCCAAGAGCTTAAATAAACCGCCCTATTTCACAGGGTGCGTTTGTTTTCACCACCAGTAGAGTGGGCCTCTGCCATGTGAGTGGAGACGCGCTCACAGGTTCCAGCCACAGACTGTATATACAGTATATATACAGTCTATGGCTTTAGCAGATATGCTATAAAAAAAAAGTGGGAGAAATAGCAGGAGACATTTTGGCTTGTCAGCACAGGTGGAAAAGCACAGGTGTTATCAATAACGATGGCTCTGATAAATAAATAAATAAATAAATAAATGAGTTAATATGCCATAAAATGTGACAAATTGATATTTTTAAATGTATTAATTTATTTATTTTCTGTATTATTTTCCCTTTGCATTATTTCCCCTATTTATTTCCCCAAACGTCATTCTTCATCCAAAAATAAATAAATAAATAATAGGGGAATTAATACTAAGGTAAAAAAAAATAAATAAAAATAAATAAAGAATAAAGAAATATCTATTTAGGTCACGTTATCAATTAATTATTGCCTATATTTATTTATTTATTTATTTTGGCAGATTCTGTCCTCCAGGCCATAGACAGAGTGCCAGTAATATATGATTTTATTATTCACATCTGTGCTTTTCCGTTGTTTTGTGTGAAAAGGCCTTGACCCCAGAGGCCCTAAAGGATGCACGCTCACTGTGTGTGTGTTTGTGTACATTTTAATAAATGCCATGTTGCCACTCTTCAGGTCTCACTTCACACTGAACACCAATTTACTGCAACAGTGCCAAGTGAATATAATGGAACCGTATGTTAATATATCCATGCCGTGCATAGAAATAATGCTGTTGACTGCATGTGGATGTTAGAGAGGGATGGACTGTGGTATTTGGCCCTGTAGCCCCCTAGTGGGCTAATGTGGACATGAGATTTGAGAAGGCAGCTATAATAGAAAAGTGTGATACAGATTAAAGTATGTAAAACAGAGAATGTAGCTCCATCACACCTGCTGTTTATTTATAGACTTGTCATCTTTTTCCCCAAACAGCAGACAGAAGCTGTCTGATGTGGCTTATGCTACTTCTGTAATGAAACCCTGCGGGAGTCTGTTTGCCCAAAAGCACACTCAATGTCAGACACTGCGGATTAGATTTTGAAACATGGTGGAGCAGGTTCATTATTCAGGAGTGTTGCTGTGCACCCCAATGACCAATCAGGACGTTTGAACATGCGGTGAGCAATTTCAAAATGCTGTTTTGTTAGAAGTTAGACAGGTGGAGATGACAGTGTGTACGTGAAAGTCCCATCAACATCTGCTGATGACAGTGTTAGGAAACAGGCTAATGTTAGCCTCATTAACATACTGGAGTAGAGTTACACACACACACACACACACACACACACACACACACACACACACACACACACACACACACACACACACACACACACACTATCCTGTCTGAACTTGTGAACTTGTCTCTTGAGTTAAAAATAAAAGTGTGCATGGTGTTCAATGTGTTGGGCAGATCATGGACATAATATGACACCAATTCAAACAATATGGCATGCAATTTTTGAATCGCAAGAGGCGCAATATTTGTCAAAGGCAAAATGTGGGTCAAAAATTGAATTAAATATTGTGGTCCCAGACTACAAATCATATTCTACAGACTTAACAAAAAATCTTTGTTTGGTACAGATCCTCACAGAAATCACACCATTATTATTTTAATATATTTTTCAATTAAATTATTATTCTCATCATAATGATGTAAACAATGATCATTCCCTCCAATATTGCAAATCATGTCAAAGCAATCATCAAAATCATTCAGTCCTAATTCAAACTCAGCATGACAAATGTACATACAGTAAACATGTAGACTGCCACATATGACACATGCACAATAAGACCCCTTGAAACTGTCATTTGAATATTGACAGTTTCTAATTTATTAATTTAATTTGCCAGAACAAAATGGCAAGATGAATCCTTTCAGAAGTAGATCTTTTGAAAAGGAAACGCACGATTAAATATCCTTCTTTGGGTCAGTCACAGCTGTGAGATGCATTATTCCTTTTGTGACACCACTATTGTTTATTACTGGCTGATTTCAGTTTCATACTCTGAAAACTGTAACTGTTTGTACTTCAAGGACATCTACAAACAATGACAGAATAGACCCATGCAATATAACTTTCATTTAAACCTGCTGAGCGCCAGCAAAGATCCCCGGGGAACTTAAAGTTTCAGGTCTTGAACTACACAAAGCTAAAGAGTGAACATATTTTTGAAAATTACTTTAGAGCCTTCCTATGACCTCGCCCGCCGCTGAACAACTGACAAATTATAAACTCAGACAAGCCCTGCGAGCAGATCAGTAAATAGATATAACAGGAATAATATCTGGATCCCAGTGAAGGCAGCACAGTTGTGTGTTTCCACTCTACAAGGCTTGACTGATGCAGATGATAAAAACTAATTTCTTTTTATGATATGAATGTTGTAGTAGAGCACAGCAGAGGCCATGCTTAACAATGTGGATAAAGAAGTTAATCACTGATTGATGCTTTCAGCCAGCTTACAGCTTTAATGCACCTTTTAAGAAACAATTGCATAACCACTTTATGTATGACTGGCATCCAGCCTTTTCATCACACTTATAAAACGCTGAATGGACTTTGGCCTTAAAGCTTGTGGTACATTCCAACATTTTATTCATGTTGTTCAAAGAGACCTTCACATTGTTAAATAACAACATTTCTCAAACTTTAAGACTAAGCTCCATCATATAAAAACATATAAAAACAACCCACCTACAGCATTTACACACATTTATATTCAGTGCATCTGTATAGGTTACAGAACAAAATACATGATTGTTTTAGTGATAGATACATGAAAGATATTGAAAGTGTCACCATAAATGAAAGATCATGAATGTTTCTGATGTTTAATATCCAAAACATTACAGTATTGAGTATTTGTGTGTTTGTATATTTGTTTATTTGTTTTCTATTGTATCTCTTGGGGCATTATTTATTTATTTATTTATCTGAGGTTTAACATGTATATTTATGTATGTTAACATGCCGCAATGTTTTTGTTTAGACTAATGTGTCTGAATAATCCCCTGAGGGATGGGACGTGGGAATGACCAGACACGAAAATAAAACATTCATTCATTCATTCATTCATTCACGCACTGTATTTCTATTGAAACAGACAAATTTTAGGACAGATCTTTCAAGCTGAAAGGTGAAAGCATGTTCTCTCTAAAGGCAGCAACATGCCAGTGGCTGCACATGCATCAGACACAATAAAAGCTCACTAACAGTCTCAGAAGTACATTCTGACCCACTTTGGACTCATTTTGTCCGTTCATGAGTGATCATTGGTGGTATGAAGAAAAGAAAGGACCAGAGAGAAATTGATTTCCTGTATGAAGCTGTAATGGCCTGTCATACCTAAACAAAGTCCTGGTTTTTATCAGCACAAATCATTTTGCCCTCGCTGAGATTGGAAGGGCACTGACCTGCATGTTGCTTCTGCTCTATAGGAAGAACACAGGGATAGAGTGGAATTCTGTGTTCTCTATTTACTTCTACATGTATGCAAGATAATCACATTTGGGTTTTTTTTGTTTTTAAACAATCCGTTAATTGATTTTTCTTTTTTAAACAAGAAATTAGGAAAAAAACACGAATAACTGCGGCAGTAAAAGACAAACAAGCGATGAAAACATCTTAAACAAAACAACAGGGACACCAGTGTAAAATTAACCAGTGGCGTGTCCAGACTTTTGTGGCTGGGGTGGCCCTAGTGGGGCACTGACTTATGCAGGGGTGGCATGAAATATGTGTATGTGCATGCAAATGTCGGAATAACATTAATTTACCATTTCTGTCTCCAATACTCATATCTACTTTCACCCTAATCAGAGACCCATAGATGCATTTTTTTGTCTTTAGGGGGTACAGGGGATCTTTAAGGGGAGATAGCAGGTCAACAGTCACATGGGTGCAGATTTCATTGCAACATTTTGGGGGGGGGGGCACATATTGAGTGGGGAGTTTGGGGGTCCTCCCCCAGAAAAACACTTTATTTCTTGTATTTTGGTGATTTTTTATGCACCAATTAATAATGGAAATGTCTTTATTACACACAGGCATTGTTGCCTCTATGAGTGGTGTTCTAGCAGCTCTTCAAAATAAAAGTCCTCTGCTACTTTCCTGATTTTATTTGGGGGGGTGGGCAAATGTACATGCTCTTAAATATCCAGATATCTTGAGGTCAGAGGTCAAGGGACACCTCGCCAAAATATATCCTAACTTTGGAGCGTTACTCACCCCTCTTTCCCGACAAGCTAGCATGACATGGTCAACGGATGATCGTCTAGTTTCGGATGATATGAATATCTTTACTCTGGCTCTAAAACAGAGCCTACAACAGCCTCTTAAAGACAGTGATGTCGGCTGAGATCAATCGCCGGCGGTCACATGGGTCTTTTACTGGGGTGGCACCTGGGGTGGCCAATCCGATTTCAAGGGTGGCCACTGCCGCCCCAGGACACTCCCTGGACACGCCCCTGAAATGAACAAAATTACCTTCAACAATGGTCTGATCCAACAGAAGAAAACATACATGGAACATAATTTAGATGACCTGTTTTTAGGCCAGGTGCCGGACAACAGTAGTACATGTGAGAAATCCAAATAGATATCCGCACACATGGAGTACAGCTCCCAATACTGCCTGATGAAGACCCTGCTGGGCAGAAACATTGTATGTAGTCAATAAAATATTGGGCGCTGTTCTCCAGTGTGCGGATATCTATTTTTCACATAATTTAGATGAAACATAGTGCCACAAGTCAATCAGATATCGGCCACCGCCCCACATGCATATAATTACCCAGAGTTCCCCTCATTAGCCAGTATTTCACCCACATTAGTTTGCTCAATAAAATCCAAAAAACAGTCCCCAAACCCAAAAAGTGTCTTGTTTACTCTTAACTACATGTTATCTTTTCCACTGGAAGGCAAGACAACATCTGTTTAAGCCATTGGTCAGTACTAGGCCTGTTTGTGTTTTTCCAGGGAAGAGCTATCAAGCATTTGGCTTGAAATAAGGACATATCTATGAGGCTTTGCACACTCTTCTTTATAAGAGGATTGGTTTGGTATAACCGGATACACACTTTGGGATGAAGCAGCCAGAGATTTACTTGCTTTTGAAGATCTCCTCTTTTGTTCCTTGATGTCATAAATCCTGTCTGTCTGGACCCTTTGAGACTGTTGTTGGCACACTGACTTTTACTCATATGTAAGACATAAAAAACACAATATAAACATGACAACATGGTTAAAAACTTGATTTTCATGAAAAGGGCTCTTTAGCTACGAGTACACGAATGCATGATGCTGCCTCTCATATTCTGCGTCCGTTTTGTCTGTTCATTGTCTACGTACTCAGAAATGAAGGCAACGCAATGTCTACGCGAATGGGTGGCTTTACTGACACTATTTTAAATATCATATGGGATATCCCCATATAGGCCCCTATATATGTCCATCTATCTGTGTGTGTGTGTGTGTGTGTGTGTGTGTGTGTGTGCGTGTGTGCCACTTAAATGCTCAGACTCGCAGCATTGCATTCTACTTTTAAAGAGTTTTTCAGCTACTGATTCAAACCACCAAACTGTGTGTGTGTGTGTGTGTGTGTGTGTGTGTGTGTGTGTGTGTGTGTGTGTGTGTGTGTGTGTGTGTGTGTG
>JAOVVB010166128.1:0-11527 GCA_028570985.1 Heterobranchus longifilis | reverse complement strand
CCAGCAGAAGTTTCCCCAGAGACAAACTGGTTTTCACAGTGTAGGTCCCTGTCTTGGATTAAGGATTCATATAAATATAAACAAACAAATACAACATAGTACAGTTCAACACGTATGTTCCGATGATGTAGACACACATTTAACCCAAAATATTTAGTAGAACTTAATATCGACAGCATCTAAAGATCACATATGTACAACCGAGACGGACAGTTCTCTAAAATAGTTATTTTAATATTAAACTAATTACCGCCTCACTGTTGTATTCCTCCACCGACCATCCTGAGATATCGCATTCACAAGAATGGGGCGGAAACTCAAAAACATAATGCCTCCGGCCACAGCATCCAAATATTTTATGTAGTAAATTGTGGACAGAGACAAATACTACCCAAACATATATGTACTGCATACACAAACAAAAGACCTCATTTGAGAATCACTATATGAGCGATGTTCAACTTACTGCCCCAGTTGTAAAGTCGGTGCCAAAGTTGTCCAACTCAGTTCTCTCACTCTGCCCTTCAGTTCCAAATAAGGTGACATATATGTGGTCCCATGTTCCTGCATATTGCATGTCACCTGTTGTCACCTCTAACTTGTACTCAGCCATGGTCACTCTGTGGAAACTGTCTAGAAAGACAAAACAAAATAAAATCTTTAAATTGTGGAGTGAATGCTCCAATATGGAAGAAAACAATAATGACACTGTTTATTGTAAACTTTTTCCTTTTAATTTGCAAATCATTTCTTTACCAAAAGCTTTTGATAGTTTATTCTCGACTCAAAATATTCATCCACAGGCATCCAAAAATCTTGTCAAAGCTTAACTGTGTCCAGTGTTATCCCACTACATTATTACATTTACAGTGTTTTGATCATCAACTGCCGTACCATGAGGAAAGATGAGTAACGTTCTTACCTACACCTTCAGATGGAGGCTGTTTTTACTACTTATTTGCCTTTTAGCTGCAGGTCCAGGTTTTGCCTCTCTGTGGTCTGTGCTCTTGCCTCTCTGTGTCTTTCTCTAGTAAGCCCCTTCACCCTAACTTTAACAGTCCTGAAATGACCTCCCCCACTGTGTGCTTTAACAGGTCACTTAACTCTAAACAATGTTGTTTTTCAGGTTTTTTTTTTACATTTGCATGTAGAGGGTGCAGGGTAGAGGAAGCAATTATGCTAAACCACCCATTTTTCTTTCGACGAAAAGAACCCTGTGGAGACTGTCTAGAAAGAAAAAACAAATTGTGGAGTGAATGCTCCAATAATCTGCAAAAGAAAACTTTACATTTTAAAATTTTCTAATAATTAATTTTTGGGATATATTTTTCTAGACTCAAAATATTTGTCCATAGACATCCAAAATGGTTGCTGATGCTTAACTTTGTCTTGTATTATCCTGTATACATTATTACAACTACAGTGGTTTAATCATCAATTGCCACACCATGAGGAAAGATGAGTAAAGTTCCTACCTACACCTTCAAATGGAGGCTGTTTTCCCGCTCACCCTAAACAAACTTTTTCCGCTCTTAATACTTTGTTAGGCCTACATGACGTCAGGAGCACTTGCTCTGAGCGTTTAATATTGCAGCAGGTGGGTTTGCAGAAAGCCCAGTGCGTCTCATACAGACGCTAAAGGGTTGGGAATGAGACTAGTCTGGCCGTACTGTGCTGTGATTGACTACCACTAACCCTAACCATGACATCTTTGCCCTGACCCTAACCGCGTCGACATGACGAGTTTTATTTATAGTGGCATATCATAACAAAAGTTATCTCAGGACACTTTTCATGTAGAGCAGGACTAGAACAGGCTCAGTGATTTTCAAAGTCCCAACATCACCCAAGAGCAAGTGTTCAAAAACTGCATTTTACAGAAAAAACTGCCTTTTACTTTAGCCAGAAATCTCGAGCAGACCAGGCTCTTGGGTTCCATCTGCATTTGGTTTTGGTAGTAATATTAGCAGTAGTAATCCACGGCATTGCGCAGGCCCACATGTCCATGTGCATTTGATGACCATCATGCTCCATCTGCATTTGGCGTTGGAATCCACGGCGGTAACATCACAGTACAGTCGTACAAGCAAACACCCACAAGTTAAAATTCTGTTCAAATGTCATACAGCTACTCCTTGTTTACCTTAGTGTAGAGCTCAGACTATATGCAAATACCATACATACACCAACTTCAGCTACTCCTTTATCTCCTAGTGTATGCTGTAGTTGGAGTATCTGAATATTAAGAAGTGTGTATGGTAAAGACCATACTATACTTAAAGCCCCATCAGAAAAAGAGGTTGGTGGCCTTTGTTGATGTTTGTGGAGAGTGTAATGTCAGTGTCAAACTAAGATGCATTTGAAGAACTGAAACATATAATAGCCAGCACATCCTGATGGTTACTTCATCATAGAATCCAAACTTGAAAGCTTTATTTTTTCCAAGACATTTCTTGTTCCGGAAAAGGAGAAATTTGATATCTAGAAGACAAACTTAAAGTGCCTGTTCTCAGACAACATAGATTTATTTCTCCTTTAATCTAAAATTCCAGGTTGTTACTCCCTTGCTCCCCACAGTCTTGTTTTCTTTCACTGTGCCTACCTACATTTAAGTACCACTATCTGGTGCATTTTTTATTGGTACCTCATTCATGCAACGCCATGTCAACTGCTTATTGTGAAAATGCAAAGAGAATGTACACTGTAGCTCCCTTTAGTGCAATTTATTAGCACATCCACAGATAAGATGCAAATAAATTGCACTAAAGGGAGCTACAATGTGCTGACCTTTTCTTTGCATTTTCATTCGTCTTCATTTGGTGCAACACCTGCCTTCAACGGTTTGTGGATGTGCGTGACTACTATACTTTCAACTGCTTATAGTGAGGAAACTGTTGTTGGAAGAGCACCAGAGGGCCTGGAGTGCAGATGCAAATTACAGTATTTGACAAAAGTTGATTGTCTGGTTCCACTCTAACTACCTTGCGTGCTACTATCTAGTGATAATTGTTGCCTCTGGTTTCTCTTCACATTTTCTCCACAAGCGTGAGTTTCAGGGGACTGACTCTGTCGTGCCCACTCTCATTGTGTTGCTTATATTGGGACAAGCACTGAAAGTAGTTTTCACTAATTACATACTTTTGTTTACTGTCGCTCAGGTTGTGTTGACTTTTATATCTCTAATAAGTATGCACCACACTGAATGACATCATTGATTCACAAGCCATTTTCATTTTAACTGCAAATTAAGTCTTAAGATAAATGAAGTTTTTAGCTTGTTAGCATGGAACCATCTGCTCATAAGCCCTAAATACAAAGCACAGCTGAGGCTGATGGGAATGCCATTAATGTATAGTGTTTGGTCATAAATCTAATATCCATCTATGTAATAAAGGCATAGATGGCCAAAAAGTTATCAAAAAATGAATTGATCTTTACTGTTTGTCCTGTTGAGTAAACATTTGTCTGTGCTGTCAGGTTGATGACAGTATATTAACATTGCTACAGACTAGAAGGGATGATTTGCATACGCAAATGTATCATGATTTGTAAATGTATTCTATTATGCGTTATTTTTAGTGCAGTGGAACTGGTTCTTTGATGATAGAGTAAGGTGTTTCACTATGGGAATCACGTGTCCCAGACAGACTGGTCAAACGTGCTCAGGGTTCCCATTCTAGACTGGTGACTTTCTATGTCCAAGCATAGAAGGGTTGGTGAAACTTGTCAGTATTTGCTATTTAGGATATTATTCATACACATCTTAAAGAACTTCAAGATAAGTAATGGCCATCTGCAGAGGCCCTATACAGTGTTGTGTATTTACATGCAAATGTTCATTAATATGCGCTGCCCCTACTCTAAATAAATAAATAAAAAGGTAGGTTAAGATATTTTCCTTTTATCCAGGCACCTATATAATAACAAATAATTCTGAATAACTAAGGAGAGCTTTAAAAACAAACAAATATATGGAAGGCTGTAAAGACTTTATTAAATGGTAGCAAATCACATGCATCATCAGGCTATCCTCATATTAATATCCATCCGTTTGAACTCACGTCGTGACATCCTACAAACCCAGACAACAGATTTGCATTGGGATCAGAAAGACTAGATCATTTAGGCCAATATATCAACATAGGAGGGATTAGCAAATCATGTGTAAAGTGCTGGCATAACTTCTGTCACACAGAAATAATGCAATATAACCAACAATCTGCTTTTCCCCCATGGCTACTAATGAAAGGCAATATAGTGAAAACATTTATACAGTATATCATATAGAATAATATAAATATATTGTGCACATTTGTCTTCAAGAAAATATATTTTATCTTAGAATAAGGGTGCATTTTCAGCACAAATCAATGCAAAGCTAAATGCTTAATGTTTTTTTTTTTAATCCACATAGGGACCACCCACAACAACAGACCTTCATTGTGGCAGGTACGGTGTTATTTCATTAAGGCTTCTTTGTAATGTAGTGTAATACAGGAATATTTATTTGTTTTCAAGACAGACAATCTGTAATTGCAACATCCACATAATACCACAGTGACTCTCGTGCAGCTACGAGAGGCCAGCCTTGTTTGGTCAGGTGTTAATGTGACGCAGGACGCGGCGCAGCGAGTGTCCATCTCGTGCAGTACACATGGCAGGAAGGGGTACAGGCTCCGTCTTGTGCTCCACTGTGTTGAAGTAGCACTTCTTAAGATGGTCCGACATGCTGGGGAGATCATTGAAACCCCACGACAACACTGGGCTGAAGGCAGTGCTGAATCTCCACACCTGCGTCACAAAATTAAAAAAAAAAAAGATATTAGAATGATGAGGGCATTGCATGTCAAAACCTTTAGAAGGGCTCCTGTTGATTTGTTAAATGCAGTTCTTATACAATCCTTGTGTGAACCTTCTGTCCCTGTTTTTGTTACAGCTCACCCAAATCCTAAAATTTCCTTCTAGCTCACTGCTTGCATAAATTTACATAAATGTACATTTCAATTCAAAACATTTTAAACTTTGGGGGCACTACTCACAAAATCAACTTTGTGATAATTATTCTTTATTCTATGTTGTTAAAAATATGGTCAGTTAGTTTAATTGTGCATATAATTAGGGCTGCAACTAACGATTACTTCCATTATCGATGAATCGATTATTTTCTTGATTAATTGTTTGGTCTATAAAATGTCAGAAAATAGTGAAAAATGACAGTTTCTCAAAGTCCAAGGTGATGTCTTTAAATGTCTTTTGTCCAAATCCCAAAGATATTGAGTTTATTATGATATAAAGGAAAAAAAAGCAGGAAATCTCCACATCTGAGAGGCTGAAAACAGCATTTTCTGCCATTTTTGCATGAAAAATTACTTAATCTATTACCAAAATAGTTGCAGATTATTTGTAATCTAATCGTTGCAGCTCTACGTAAAACATTGTAGCATTTACTGTAGAGCGACAGTGGCACATCAGCCATTTGGAATGTTGCAAAAGCACATGCATCTTTGTAACCGTTTTGATAAGAAATTTAGAGATAAAAAACAAAACAAAAAAAACATCAAAAACTTTGACGTACAGTACGTTTACAATACAGGTTTTCTACTCACTCTATTTTTGATCTGCCATGACACAGTGCCAGGGGCACCAGGACATTGTCTTCGCTCCCACTGTAGCTCCACGATGCCTCTGGCCTGGAGGAGACTGGCACACACCTCCCTCATAGTCCGTGATACCAGTGACAGCTGGCACAGGCTGAAACTGTCCAGGAACCCAGCTATGTGCCACAGTATCTCAATGGGAAGCCCACTAATTTGGTCAGACTGGAAGTCACTTGGAAGTTTTGCCCTTGGGCAAGGCTGGACCCCGAAGGACCTGAGGTGCCTGTCGTGAACCACTTTGGCCCCCTGGGTGGATGGGTAAAACCTCCGCTGAGAAAATGTGCAGCCATAATATGCCAGCGGGCAGCGGTGCTCCATCCAACCATTGAGACCAGCGTGAATGTCACCATGGACGTTTGTGAAATGGGAAGAAAACTGGTCCCGACGCAACGACTGACCACAGACGAAGGGGAACATGTGCTGGTAGCGGGGGTTAGGAGGGAGGTAGCGGTTATGTGGGACTGCCTCGACCTCCAGAGCTTCCAGGACAAGGCCGAGGCGAAGAGTGCGGAAAGGGCTGGGATAGGAGAGCTGCGGGGCAGCATGGTCACAGGCAGATGCAGAGGCAATGTCGCCCACTCGCGTGTTGGTTACCAGGATTGCTGCAGGGAAAGTGAAAGTCTGTGTGCCAAAGTCAACACGGTAGCCATCGACATAGATCGTATCAGAGATCCTTCTACACTCTCTGGACTCCTCTAAACAGAAGAGCAGCGCTGCTGTGATCAGATCGATTTCTCCCAGACCCATGGGGTCATCATCCTGCTCCAGGTCTGAGGTATCTACAGCCTTGTCCTCCATTTTGGGTCGCAATCTATACAGTGAACTGCCTGGGATGAAACCTATGCGTCCATTAGGTAATGCACTTTGACCCTGGCCCCTAAAAAACGGGTAGTTGTGGAACTTGCGCTCAGGCCCATGGTTTTCTAAAATAACTAACCCCCTATCTTCCAAGACCACATGACCAGCCCTCTGTGCCACACCCTGGCTTACATGCACTGGTGATGCCATTGGAGGGGTGACTAGCTCCTGAGAAACCCCAGCCTTCATGTCATCTTGCACCTCAAGAGGACAGGCCGTCTCCAGACGGGTCTCCATTGTTCCTGACATTGGTCCATTTGTCGTCTTTACAATCTTTAGATCTGTTCCTTTCAGAGCCTCATTTCCTCTCAAACAGCTTGAACAAACACTTTGCTCCTCCATCTCTTTTTTATTCAAACCATCAGCGGCTACAGGTGTTTTGTCTTCCAGTCCATTCTCAAGGTCTCCACTGCTGCTCAATTTGCGCTTCTGCACAGCAGCTCCTCCGTTCACACACTCTGTGCTGCTGTCAACAGAGTTGGCACTGCTAACAAAGTCCAACGCAGCAGCTAAGCTTCTTGCGGTTTCCACTGTGGCCTCGTAGAGTTTACTGAAGTGCTCCTCGTTCAAGCCATTAATTCCACTGACAATTCTCTCCTTTGCCGAGCCTGGTGAGGGAGGTTGTGGCTGACGTGACGATGATGACTGTGAAGGTAACTCAATAACAGTGGAGGTCTCAGGGGTAACCAAAGCTGAGTCTGTTGCCCTGCTCTCCTTACTAACAGGGACAAGTGGCTCTCCTTCTACAGTAGGTGCCATGGCAATCACCTTGAGGGACTCGAGTAGCGTACGCTGGTCCTGAAGAGCGAGTGCCATGTCCAGCTGCTCCACCTCCTCCACCCCACGGCTCAGGCTCTCATAGGAAGTATAGTCAAGGCAGCTAACAGGCCATCTGTTCCACTCCATAGTGCAGCACACCACTCCAGCTGGACACACTTCGAGGTGTGCATACATTTGGTTGCGCACCAGGGTGGCGGGGCAACCATAGCCACTGTTTAGGCAGGGGACCCTCATCAGTGGGCACATAAGGTGGTGCTCCTCAACTTTGCAGGAGTGAAATACGGCCCCACACACCAGAGGACAGGTCATAAGGTCACAAGAAATGCCTGGTTGAGGTCTGATCATGCATCTCTGATTAACACAGGACATACAGTGAACATGGTCCTCCTCCATCTTCAGACCTCAAGGGGTGGAAAGCTTCTGAGGGTGACTGTGAGAAAAGTCACTGTCCTGCCAAATAAGCATAAAGAGCACATGTCAGTGTATTAAAGATGAGATAAGACAAAACAAAATAAGATAGGTTGTCTTGGAGCTTGTGTTACATGATGACTACCACGTGATTGATGAGTAGCGTTTGTTGTGCACATACAAGATTTAAACAATGAAATCAGTGTGGTGTTGGACCAGAGCTTTGGCCCAGTTGTAAAAGGCTGCTATAATTACTGCAAACCACCAGATGTCACTGTGCTTACTGCCCCAAAGCTTCAAATATTTTTTTCAGCACAAACAGTAAGAAAGCTCCAAAACTGTTTAACACTTTGTCCAACCAAAAAATAGACCAGCTAAAAGAGATAGCTCAAAGGGAGTGATGGGGAAACAAATAACAAGGGAGAATGTATTGTCATCTTGCACCACAAGCTATTTAAGTACAAAATGGGATAGATTGCTGAAATGTCTAAGTTGCAGAGCATCCAATGCATTTATATAAAAAAGGAGCACAGATTCCAGATTTCACCAAGAGAAAAAGACTAGATGACATTAAGGTGACATTAAATATTAACATGGTAGAACTGATATTAATATTTTGTCATTTGTGGTCAAAGTGATTCAACACTGACGTAATAACAACAGCCTCCTCATATGAATACATTAACAAAGTCAATGAAACAGGACGACCAAACTGTTGACCTCTTGCCATGTCTAGTGCCTGCACATAGACTGTATAACAGCGCCCCCACTTGTTTGTGGAAGTCAACTACAGTCATGTGATGCACCTAACAGGCTGTCTCATAAATACCTTATTAGGAAGCTTCCCAGTAACATATCAAAGAGGTCAAATATATTAGAAAACCAAAACAATTAAGTATTAAATCCTTGAAAAAGACATTGTAATTTCCTACAGTTAGTATAAAATGGCTAAGTAAGAGTTCTTACGTACTATGCAAAACCAATGTACTATAAAGATTACTATATAATGCATATCATATGCAATTGATATAGGTACTTGAACAACAGAAGTTCAGTGTACCTAAAGAACTTGAACAGACAGAAACTTGTATACATTGTGCAGTACATCCAACACGGTTGCCATGGTATTTTGATAATTGTATGTGTAGAGCAGTACAGAGATGTTCATCTATGATGCTACTGCTAGCACCTCTCTGTGTATTTCCATATCCACTTTAAACAATATATAAATATACGCAAAAGAAACTTTTGAAAATGAATAGTTATTCTGCCTTCAAAGTCTTTGGCTAGGTTTATAAATGCAGCTTGCATAGACATTAGTACACCGTACTCACTAACGTTAGTCGCTGAGCTATAAAATCATACATTTTATCATCCCTAACTGCGGTGAATATCTAACTGTTACCATGGCAGCTTTGGTTAAATGAGTTTCAGCAGTTAATCAGGCTAACTTAACAAGTGGCCCATACACTGATGACAACTGAGACAGCTTCCTACACAGGTGACTGTAGCTAGTTAATGATCCAGTTAAAGTTTACTTACAACAAACAGGACTGTACCAAAGGAACAGACGATGACAAGAGACGCTAAAGATGCTGTGTGCGGTAATTTTTATACATCCCCGTACTGCAAGCTAGTTGTCAACTTTTCTTTCGCTATTAAATCAACTTGTTTTTGTAGCAATGGCAAGCTAGCTTACACCCGGCTAATGTTGGCTAACAACAGCTAGCTGCTTGGAAGTTCACAACAAGCTAAGCAGGATAATGTTGGGTTAGCACGCGAGTAGCTTCTCACCTTATCGTTGTGTCGGTAGGGAAACGTTTGATAATATATGGCTGGCTGTTCAATGCAGCTAGTTGCTATGGTAGTTATCTCTCTTGAGAAAGTGCTAATGAGCTAACTACAATCCTTGTCGCCCAGCCTCCGTTTTTTTTCTGTTCAAAACTTTATTGACCAAAATGTAGCCTATACAAATGTTACATTCATCTTTACAAGGGTTCATATGCACATGAAAATAAGAAAAACGACAAGAACAGTAAATGGAAAATAAATAAATAAAAGAATAAAATGTAACCTAATTGTGTAGATAGATACGAAAATCTAAATGTGTTAATAAAGTTGATCTTACCCATAACATCAAATAATTTACACAATTTTAATTTAAAATACACTATGGCATCTGTAACAAACACTTTGAAATTGTACTTTTAGCCTATATTATGAAAATTAGATACAAACCCTAGGTGGTTATGATACATTCATGGCATAGCAGTTAATTTTAAAAGTAGGCTATATCTGCCCATTATAAATAAATATATAAGACATACCAATCATTCATTAAAAAAAAAATCACAAATTCTGCAACAAACCCATGTGCAAGGATCATAGCGACAAATACACCATGGTTAATTGTTGTTGTTTCGAGAAAAATGTCACAATTTTACAAGAAAAAGTCTTAATGTTTTGAGAAAAAAATTCACAATTTTATGAGAAAAAAAGTTGAAATGTTTCGAGAAAAACTCACAATTTTATGAGAAACAAGTCGTAATATTTTGAGAAAAAATGTCACAATTTTATGGGAAAAAAGTCACAGTTGTATAGGAAAACAGTCGTAATATTTTGAGGAAAAAGTCCTAACAAAGCAAAATGTAAAGTAAAGTGATTCCAGTGTGTTTTAGTGCAGTTTTAAGAGTTTTTAACATATTTTGTTGATTATCGGGATAATATCGTCAATCACAATTATTTTGGCCAGGATAATCGTGACATGAAATTTTCATATCTGGGATAACTCAGATGTTGTTGATAATAAAGAGTTGTTTTTGTTGTCCGGTGCAGGTGAAACAACGCGCAGCAGAGACGTGATAAGATGTGGCTGCAGAGAGCAGATCTCTGCGTCATGTGTGTCATCAGTAACACGCTGAAGGTGGAGTGCTGCGTTAACGGAGCGCACAGTATGGACGAGGTGGACCTCGGGGCCTTTGGCCTCTACAAGACTCTACCTGGACTGGACTGCACATTCCCAGGGTTCGTACTACAACAGTGCATACATAAAGCCTTTCATCAATTTAATTAACCCTCTGATGCACAAATCACAAAATCATGCACAATGCATCAGTGCACAAAATCATTGGCATGGGTCAAAAATGACCCATGCCAATGATTTTGTATGATATTTTTGCATGTAATGCATTTTATTACTCAATAGTCCATGAATTCCTCAGTTAAGTTGTTTTTAATTTAATTTAAGTTTTTAATATTATTTTGTTTTATTTTTGCATAAAACACATTTTTGTATCACTAAGTACGGACACACAGATTGAGATATACACAGACAGATTCTTTTATACACACACACACAAATCTAAGTGAGGACACATGGATTGAGATACACACATGCAACTCTCTACACACATTTGCAAATAATTTTGCGACAATAATGGCCCCATAAAACAACAGCAGCCACACGTTGTCGCAGCTGTAACAACGTGGCGGAGGTCGAGTTCATTCAACGGACATGTTGCTGATTTTTACCCGGCTCTGTGTCACTTCAGCACGGGCAGTCCTCCTGATCTAACAACAACAACAACAACAACAACAACACCAACAACAACAACAACAACAACAGCAACAACAGCTGAGAGAAGTGTGTGTGGAGGTATTTTATACAGTTTATGGAGGTGTGGAGCCATTGCTTGCTAATCCTCTGTAGCCTGTAGCTCCAGTCTGTACTGCGCTGAACTCCAGCCCGCTCACTTTTCAGAGGTACCATCAAATGCGAAGGATTTGAATTCCCGTGAAAATATTCTGTTTTACTGGGAAATACG
>JAOVVB010166117.1:0-11527 GCA_028570985.1 Heterobranchus longifilis | reverse complement strand
TATTTCAGAGAGCTATGGGAGGAAGATCTGTGTGTGTGTATATATATATATATATATATATATATATATATATATATACACACACACACACTGTACTTACAGAAGTACAACATTAAGCTCAATTCAAAGATAAGGGCTTTATTTAAAATCAAAGTGCTGAAGTTGTAATACATCAGCACATTGCAGACATATTTGGGGTGGGAGAAAGTACTTCAGCAGCAGCTAATTAAAATGCACAGCAGAATGATGTGACGGTCAGATATGAAGTGACACAGCGCTCTATGCTATAGAGCCGGTTAGACATGTTCTTTTGTTAAAAGTGTCACAGCAATAGGTATCGTCCTGTCAGCATATGCGGTGGGCGACGCAGGGAAATTACAGCATGTCTTGATTGGTTTGATATCCGTACAGTGAAGACGCTGAAATTGTTACACTACCTCAGCAGGTTCCAGACATATTGAGGCTAGTGGGAGATATAATGTTATTTGAAGCCTCTGCCTTCCAACTCAGCTTGGTGGTTTTGTACTTTTTTGGGAGACAGTTGGTCCATAATGACATGAGAGCAGTAACTATTGTCAGTGCTCTGCAAATAAAAAGAGAACTATGACCAGTGCTGTTTTATAAAACCCCTTAACAAGTGCCTTGAAATAAGGTGAAACAAGTTCATCTGCATTGAAAAGGAGTCAAATGAAACCATCCAGCTGGCTGGCTTGTTTTTGCCTTTCATGAACACACAAACAACGGGCATGTCAAGTCATTGCAGCATGTCGTCAAACTGTCTGAATTAAGCTCACTTCAAGACATTTTAAGTCAAATTGCATTAAAGCACTAGGAGGCGATTTGGCTCGTGCATCTCTTTGATGTTAATGCAAATGTTTCCATCACGTTTACTTTTTAAGGCTGTGAAATTACCTCACAGCATTTGTTTGTTTGTGTTGTTTATTTGAAGCAAGTCATGTCATGACAGGTGCATTTTTTTTTCTGACTCCAGGGAAATTATCTTCCAACATAATTTGGTTTGATGTTGTGAGATCATATGCATCATAAGTCTGTATAAAACCATAAACAAACAAACATTTTGCAGTGCATTTCAAATGGCACGTAGACTGTTTTGCAACTATATCAGCAGTCTGTCCTCTTTACTCCCTGCAAATGCAAATGTTGTACCAGCCAAGTGCTGTAAAAGCTAATGAGAGTAATGGGGTCTAGTGTACTCAGTGATGGGCTCGACATAAAGGGAATATGTGGGGGTTAGGCGTACTGTAATATATGGGAATAGATGCCTGCAGCTGTTCGTGCTGGCTCGGGCTCAGTTTATGTCTCCATCTCTCAGAGCAGATGGAAAATATTATGATGCTGATGATGAGGGAGAGAGAAAAAGTAGTGACAACAGACAAAGAAAAACAGCATGAAGTTTAAGTTCCCTTCTCATTCAGTTCCATGTTTTTAAAAAAAAAGTCCATATTTCACATAACTGTCAAACAAAATCTCATTTGAATGTTTTGCTTTCCTCTAACTATTGACATAAGTGCAAAAAAGGGCTGCACTGCAGTGTTAAATATTTAGGACATCTCCGCATGGGATTTTTCATTACAGCAGCTGTAAAGCATAGCAATAATAATGTCTTATTAGTGTCAACAAAACTCTTCATAAAATCTGTTTAATTTCACTGCAAAATGTGCTATGCATTTTCAAATTGCAACTTAGAAAGGTTCAGAGGGCAAGAAAAAACATTTAAGCAATTTACACATAGACATAAATACACACAAGCACACAGCCCTCTTGCAATTCTCTATAATCTCTCTCCTTAACAAATTGTCGAAGAGTTTAGAGTTTGTTAGAGGAAACAAGGGGGAATTTAATCGCCGTGACACCAGCAGGGGAATCTAATAAGGGAGACACCGGTGGGGCTTGTTTAACGATCTTCTCCTTTCGCCTTTTTCAATTAAGGTACCTTGCTGTGATCTCTGCTGAGTCTGTCTCATTTTTTTTTGTAGCTCTCTTGCTCTGTCTGAGTCAATTTCTCTGTCTTTCTACCTGTCTGACTGCTGCACTCTCTCTCTCTCTCTCTCTCTCTCTGATGGGCTGTTTGCCTTCTGGTTGTCAAGATTTCTCCCTCTATCACTGCAGCAAACACTGGGATTTAAATGCACATACTTTCATATGCAGGGGATATTAATACATGAATACACTATTTAGTTCATAAACTCCCATAGTGAGGTTAGGGTCAGCACAGTGAATTGCTGGTCATGGAGAAGCACTAAGGCCAAAAATAATAACGTGTTAAAAAATGCAAACAGGTGGAGCGTGTTGCTACAGGTACTCGAGATTAAATATGACACATGGGAGTACAGTTTGGGTGATTGATTGCACCTCTTATTTATTATTAGATGCCAAAACACTGCACAGTAGTTGGTGATACTAAAAAAGGATGCACCATGCTGGATCTGGACCTTATTAAGCAGATTGGGTATTGACCATGATGTGACAGATCTACATTAAGTTAATTTTCCTCTTCAATGTCATTATAACATTCACAGTTTTCATTCAGTCAGCCAGCCAGCTGAGTTTTCAGTGCTACAGCAATCCCTGGCCTCACATTTCCACACAGTGGGCTATAGGGAACGGGAATGTGACGTCATCGACAGTAATTTGGCCATTTGTGAAGGTAAAAGGCTACGAGTGCCATCCGCTGCCTGTAAGTGTCAAAAAGAGCTGCTGAACTAACACTAAACACTACATTGTGAATAAGATTCAAAACACAGAGTGTTTATAATATACAGTCAGACACAAATGTAGGCTAACGTTAAGTGTTTGTTTTTGCTGGATACCATTAGGATAATTATGCATGGTTAGACAATGTGTTTTGTTAGAATACAGTTAGCATGACATTATCTCACGTATCTTTGTCCGGATGATTGTGTAGTTGGCATTTGACTTGTAGATCTGAAGGTATTGTATCCACCCATTTGTAAACTGGACATGAGCCTCCAAAGATGTAATATTTTTCATTTCTGACAGGTGTACTAACGCCAAAGATCAGATTGCGAAGACAAAAGTGACCGTCATGGGTAACAAGCTGTCAGGGATTCCAACAGGATCGATATCATTAATGAACTTGTATTTTGTAATATAGCGCTATTTTGCCTGAATTGTCTTCCATGCATAACATATACATTTCTGATGATGAATGATTGACAGATGATTAGACCGGTGACAGCTAATGTCTACTGTATGTAATACATGCTACTTTATCCTCCAAAGATGGCAGCACCACCACCAGATTCCCATTCCCTATACAGATTTTAAATTTGGGAAAAAGAGAGGACTGTTATCGGATCTGTACTTTTTTTTTTTTTACCAGTGTCCTGAGACTCTGTTAAAAGTAATTAAACCACTTGAAAGTATTTGACTAATAATGATAATGCCACAAATAAAAATAAATGAAAGGATTTTTGGTACAGAGCTTCTAAACTGATCTTCTCTGACCTTCTATCAGTTAGTAGGTCACATTACTTCTGACCCATTAGCTAACTGGTACTCCTGCTCTGATCTGCCCTAGCAACATGCCCCTGTCCCTTCCTCTCGCCCTCTCTCTCTCCATATGTACCTCATGTCTTGGAGATGTGTCATACCTCCATGTCTGGACTGTCGGAGACGTTTATGTCTTCATTCTGTTACCGTGGGTGACGAGGCATTCCGTTACCCCGGGTGACAGGGCATTCCGTTTCCTCCGGTGGCAGGGCATTCCGTTTCCCCTGGTGACAGGACATTCCATTGCCCACAGTGACAGGGCTGGGAATCATCAGGCTTCGAGCAGGAGCGCAGAGCTGCTGTGGCATGTGCAGAGAAGAGACATGGGCACGCCAGGGGTGACTTTCTGTGTGTGTTTGTGTGCGATAACGCGTGTATGCTAGTGGATGAGCGGGTGTGAATGTGTGATTTTTGCTACTGTGTTAAATTGCAACTGCCAGAGGTCTTTACTAGTATATAATGACTCCATGTAGAAAAAGGGCAAAAAAAACGAAGTTTGGTGGAAAGAATAAAGGTCAGAATCAGAACGCAAGGAATGAATGCAGTGTTTGTGAATGTGTGTGTTCCTAGAGAAATGGGGAGTAAAGGGCGATGGGGAAGGGTAGCTCTAGGAAACAAAGAGTAAAAGGGTAGCGAAGGGTGAAGGAGGATGCACTTCACAGAGGAGAGCAACGCTGCATGACTGCATATTGCCCTAAATCTCAAACCATTTCCCTAATTTATTCACTACACCTGCTGTTTTGTCTTAAGACAACAAGTAAGTCAAGTAGTTGTATAGTAGTTGACTATTTCAGCTCTACCAAACTATTATTAGCTTAAAGTGGACAGTTAAATACAGAGAAACAGGCAGAAGCAGAGTGACACATTTGGCATTGTAATCCTTGCAATAATAATTGCTGGTTGAGGTGTTTGAGTGAGTGAGCTGTAGAGTTTGCAGACAGTTGTACACCATTGCCAGACTCGCAGTGGGAGGGCAGCTATAAATCAGAAATTGGATCCTTGGACCCCAGCACGCATGTACGCAGGCACAAACACACATGCCATTTCCATCTCTCTTAACTTACAGGGTAAGCTATCCACTCCATCCCGAACGTCAACACACAGGCCACTTAATGTTGTACATTTACTGCCCTACTTTTTTTCAGAGGTGTTTTACATAACATTTTTTTACATATCATAATCAATCCCAAGTAGATTTAATAATGTTAGAATACTGTAGTGGGTGGAATTCCTTGGGATGTACTCTACCTTTGCATTACCACTGTTCCTGTCTGTCTGCCTGTCTGCCTGAGGCACAGCTTGTTCCATTATATTCACTTACCACATATGCTGTTACCTACATGGGACATGGCCTGAGAAATTATGTTGCACTAAGTCATTTTAATTGTGATATTTTAAAAATCTGATCTCCTAAATAGAAAGTTTTGAGACCACAGTGCTGGACATTTGCCTCAGGCCATATTGTGTGTCCCCTCTGTCTATATTTATTTAATTCCATGTCCATATTTTTGAAACCACAGGCCACATTGTTTTTCCCCCACCGTACTCACAATACTGTGTGTGTGCAAAGTTTGCCTCGACTGAATCCAGGTCATGGAAGATTCTGATTAGAGAGCAAACCTGACCGTGTCCACAGCAGTTCAGCACATTCAGAGATGGCAGATATATATATATATATTCTATTTTCAAATTGCAAATACATATTTGCACATATATATGTAAATATATATATATATATATATATATATATATGTTTACACAAGTATCTTGTATACATGGAAATAGAATGAGAGTTGAATGGACATTCCCATTCATATCAACGTAGCAGGACGGTCAGAGCAGTGGCTGTTTTTATGTACATCGTTGCCATTGCACCTTCCGTTTAAACTTCTGTGTAAACTGACTTGGGGCAACTTGCCGACTCACTGAGGTGAGGTTTTGCAGTAACGACGAAACGAGCAGTGGAGTAGTATATAAAAATGAACAACTTAATGCTTCATCCACCCACTCGTGTCACAGTGTCGGAAAGCACATTGCTATCTTCAGATGAGTGACAACTTTGTTCAGCTCATTTTCTGTCACCCGTGCAGCATGAAAGCATGTCGAAATTAGCAAGCTAGCTAACGAGGCAGCCATCCACTAGTTAAGCCGTGCTGGTCTAACGGTCCCTCTGGCTCGTCTCCGGAGCACAAAAACACTTCACTTTACACTTTAGCCAAGCTGGACCGAGCTGAATGATTCTTTTCCTGAATTCTACAAAATCAATATGAAGGCATTCATTTTATGATTTGAAAAAGTAAGAAAGAAAGAAAGTACAACAACTGGCGGGCAGACCAAGGCAGACTGTGAGGAAGACGGGCAGAGCTCATCAGTGAGACAGAAAGAGAGACAGAAACGCATGCAAAGAGAATCCGCTCATTGCATTCTACATTTTCACTCCAAGAGGAAGGCAATATGAACTAGAAACCATTAGCAGCCATTAGGCTGGTGTCAGTCAAGAGCAGAATAACAACCGAGCAGTTAGCAGGCAAATGGTCCACACAACTTAGGCTGCATGGATGGAAGAAATTCAACTTTCAGCTGGCTGGACTGTAACGCCCCGAAATCGTCTGATATCAGCTTTCCACTGTTACACACAGAAACACACACATTCATGGATGTCAGCGTGCACTGCACACACAGACACATTCACACAGTTTCTATCTTGTTTTCTCCTCTCTCATACTCACTAAAACATTTATAACACTGGACTTGTGAGAACAATCAACTAAATCTTACCTTAATCTTTCAGTAATCCATATGTAATCTTAAACCATTGCTCTAGCCCATTCTTTGAGACTGATGATTTCCCTCATCTATAGAAAATATCTACATGAATGAGACGTCTTTACCAGAACACACACACACGCACGCACATGCACGCGCACACACCCACGGTTTGAGATACACCAGGACTCTTTCGTTTGGTTAATTTGTTTCCTGGGCATATGTCATATATTCAGCAGCAGGGAAAGGGATATCAGCTTACAGGAGACACAGTCACAGATGCTTAAACACACACACACACACACACACACACACACACACACACACAGTCTTACTGTCAATTCCCTAACTGGTTAGAATTACTGGGTTTGGAAATAGATTTCCTATGTGTTCCTAGTATTTAGTTTTACGCATAGCCTCTACTCGTAATTTATTTTCCACATAGAACAAAAGGTCCTATTCATTTGTGTGCCTGAAATGCATTCTTTGGGAAATTTTGGCAGCATTAATCAATCTGACGTGTCTCCCTCTCTAGCATATTTTCTACCGCTCTTGTACCTCATCCGCTCCCCAAAAAGTGAAATAGTTTGGTTAAACAGTCAATCTGCCGAGACTGCCTTTTTCTATTTCTTCATCTTTGTCTCTCCTTTTTTTTTTGTTTTAACACCCTGTTCCTTTTCCATCTCCCCCTCTTCGCTTCCCTCCATGTAAAGGAAACAGTTTAGGGAACAGTTAGTCAATCGGACCACTCCCGCAGAGGGAGTGCAGAATAACGAGCACTGCCGGTGGATAATGGCCATGATTTAGCTCTCCAGTCAAAAGGTTACACTGCTCTTGCTCCAGGATGAATGGACGTAATAAGATACCCCTTGGATAAGTAAGTCTCGCATGAACTGCAGTACTGTCGAACCCCAAAAGCCTACTTGTAACAGTTATTTAAAGGGAAAGCTAAGTTCATTCTGGCAAGGAATATGTTTTATTGAAAGAAATACAGTTATTGAGAGATAATACAAGGTGCAAAGAGAGGTTGATGGATGCAGAAATTAAAGGGGAAATCACAAGTGCTATTCCCATTATCTTGACACGCATAGAAGGAGACAGGGAACCATTGGCCTGATGTAATGTCCTCCCTGGGAAGCATAGAGGAGGACACGGGAGGAAAATGGGTTGATTTCTATCTCACAGCTGCTGTTAAAAATTCTGTGCATGAAGCCAGTTCTTCAGTCAGTCAGTGAGTAAGGCAGTCATTAAATCTAACAGTTGGATGTTGTTAGAAATGTCTGATACAAGACATCCCTCTACCCACACACAAGACACAAACACACACCATGTCAATTAAGTAATAAGGAGAAGCAGTAATCAAGGATTTATTCCATGTAACCCACAAGCTCTTAGCTACATTTTACAAGTATTTGCAAGTGTTTGTCATCCGCATATTGATTTGATTAGTTGTTTGTGTGTGTTCCTGCCTGTGCACTTTACTGTGTATAAGTTGACATGCTGTGTGTTTCCGTGCCTGTTTGTGTTTGCGTAGCTGTTGACATGCGGGAGTGATTACATGTATATTTCCAGTGCTTGAGTGCTGGAGTTGGTTATTTGAAACACATGATTTCTTTGTTCCTCTGTTGGCTACTGTGGAAGCTGAGAGGGTGGTATACACCCACACGCACAAACACCGAGGCAGGGTGGTAACTTGCTACTGAGTCAACACTAATTAATGCCATATTGTATGTTTTCAAGCCAACTTTTTCCATTCTGTTATTTATTTTTCTTTCCTCCAGTGGCTTTGTGCCATCTAAAGAAATCTGCTCCTCGCTAGATCGGATTTTTGTCATAAATGCGTGAAAAAATAAAAAAGTGACACCAGGCAAAAAGGTCAATAATTTGATCTAAAATTAGTCTGGCTGGGTACATAAGCAGTGTCGGCGTAAAGCCTTATACTTCCACTGGGAGGAGACCCCGGCCGGAGGAAGTCCCTCCTTCCTTCCGTGCGGTTCTCAAAGTCCCTTCGCTGCAGCCGGGACGTAGCCCCGCCCAAGACGATTGGAAATCCAGACCTACACCCCTGCGTGGACACAGCGCTGTGGAGATAGGTCTGGCTACGCGAGACTAATCTAAAATAAACACAAATTAGCAGAAAGCAACAGCTAAGATAGGTCAATAGGTTTAATTGATTCGTAGATTGTGATCTATAGTGATCCTCTATACATAGAGTGGTGCAGCAAAATGTTTGCTTCTAGAAGCTTGGTGATGTTACTATCCGCACGGCCAATTGGTGAAGTACTGTAGCTTGCAAAGTTAACTGCTAACACACTAGCCATCCAGGACATGCGATTTTCGGAAAAAGGCTCTCATAGCTAATTAGCTGCTTGCTAACTCAGTTAGCTCGGTTGCTAATGAGACGTATGTTTAGAAGATGCATTTGTACCATCGGCATAAATGTCTACTAAATTCCTCTTAAAATAAACCTGGTGCAACACAGCTCCTAGGCTACAGTATGATAGCTTCCTCCATATTTGATTTCCCATCTCTTTATTCCCTCAAAAATCAGCACTGACAAGGTTGCTGTTGGTCATCAGCACAGATTTGCAGGTGAACATTTAAGTTGAATTCGACACAACAAAAAAAATGTGCACAGATTTACGTCACTCCCACCAGTGAATCCACTAATCGTTGCAATTCCATTGGGATGAATTGATTTTGCTGTTAAATGTGACCATTTTTAAATGTGGGTTGACTGGGCCTTAAAAGGGGAAAAGTGTCTTTCTCACTCACTAGTCACTCTCTTCCTCTCTTTTCCTCTTTTGTCATTAGCACTAAGTGTTTTTTCATTGCTTTATCTCACATTTGATTATCTCTGTATCTCGTTGTAAATCTGTCTGTCTTTCTTCCATCTTAATTAGTATCTGTGTTTGCGTGCGTAGGTAGATAACCATCTGCCCTGTTTGTCAGTCATTGTCAATACTATTACAGTACTTGTCCTTGTTTATCTGGCATGTGTATGTGTGTGAGAGACAGAGACAGAAGGAGGGGTGGTTAGCATTCAAATGGGCAGACGGCACTGAACCAATTAGTCTGACTCTCTGTCTTTCCTTCTTTCTTTCTTTGGCATTTATGTTCTTCATTTCTTCCTGTCCTCGTCTCTCGGCTCTTCTCTGTCTCCCTCCATCTCACCCTTCCTCTCGTCCCCACACTGTGACACAAAGAGACCTTCCTCTTCTTCCTTTCTTTATTTTAACAAAATGAAACCACCATTTAAAAAAAAAAAAAAGTCCTTAGTTGACATCCTGAGTGGACGTGGACATTTTTTAAATTAACTCTTCACTTCAAGGCTCACCTTTACTTTTTGGCAATCTCTATTAATTCTGTCCTCTATTCTCATACTTCCCTTCCAGCAGTAAGGTTGTAAAATAACAGAGAACAATATTCATTTTAATAGAGGGTTTCTTCTGGGGGGGTTGCATACAGGTGTTTGCGCATGTGTGCACACCAGCGTGCATGCTGAAATGACATTGTCACAGCAGTGTCTGGTTTAGCAATAGGAGGTAGGTCAAAGCAAGCAATATGTGAGTGTTTTTTTATCTTTGCTTTTTACTTGTGGGCGAGTATTTATGCATCCACACGTACTGTATGTGACCATATTGTGTTTACTACCAAACATAAGTTAGCTCTCTAGATAGTCGGTCTGGGTTCAAAGTCAGCAGCTTAAAGTTTGGCTTTCAGAATGCAGGGTGAACACACACATTCACACACAGCAACACTCACGCAGTATTTCCAGTGTACATCCGCCTCATCAGATACTACTACATCTCTGACATTCAGCTGACTCCGGTCGGATGATTGACACGTGAGACAGCCAATTATAAAAGGCAGGGAAATGAACTAAACATGTAGCAGCGGGCCGCTCGGGTTGGTTCATGAATAAAACATTAGAAAACCGGCTTATGGTTTGATTTGGATTCTGTTTCACGTTTGTTTGTTGCTGGATGTTGTTGGCTGACTGACAATGTTGGGGAAAAGTGTCAGGTAATGGTGTGTGTGTGCGTGTGCGTGTGTGCGTGTGCGTGTGCGTGTGCGTGTGTTTGCAGAAAATGCCAGACAGTGACACATGGCAAAAATCAATGCCAAAGTGTCACAATAAATCTACTTACAAAGTTCCTCTGAGGATTCCTCTCAGAGTTTTACTGAATTTCTTGACAGAACATGACTGCTTTTTCTTTTTTTTTCTTCAAAAGTCTTGGCAGTTAAATTGCAGTCAAATGATTAGCCTACTTTGCTATAAATTGCATACCATGTGCCGTTTGGGAAAATGATAGTTTCTGTGTGTTTTCATAAAACATCAGGTAGGTTTGTTGAAGTGTAGCGACTGGGCAAAATTTGATTTCCTGCAATACATTACATACAGATTTTACACTCTGCTTTTAACATGGTTATACTTTGGCGTATAATGGAGCTCTGATGATAGGATGCATCTGGGGGAGTCCAACCCAGATCACTGTTAACTGAGAGCTGAAGCAAGGGAAGGAATGTGATGTAGGAATGCAAGGCGGCCTGGGAGCGCTGAGCCACAAACCACAGGGTGACCAAGTGGATGGCAAACCCCCTCTCCCTCTCTCTTTCTCCCCTGTTCTCTCTCTCCTACGACCCTCTCCGCTTCCCAGGCTAATGAAAGATGGAACCCAGGACACACACCAGTGCTCAGATGGCAGCACTTAGTTGGGATGGTTGCCCATTTGAAAGTGTAACTCCACCCTGAAGGCAGATCCAGAGTGGAGTGCCCACACAGAATGGACTTTAAACAATTTTATGAAAAGTTTTTGCCCTCGGGGTGCTTTTAAAAAGGACAAACACAGCTGTCTGAGACCCACATAATCCATGGTCAACCTTTACAGGGGACAAAGACTCAGGCACAGGCAGGCTTGAACGCACGCCCCCACATATGTGCTCGGACACAAGCTTGCTTAATTTGGGGCAACAGAAGCCCTAAGGCTACTTTTTAAATGTTTTATTATAAAATCACATGAACTCTGAAAAATAAAGTTGAGAAAGTAGAATTTTTCAGTTGAAAGTTGTTAAAACAACTTTTTCTCCAGAGGTACATTGAGAACCCCTCAGTCATTTATCCCTCAAATTTACTCAGTAGCCATTGTAGCGTGTGTGTGTGTGTGTGTATGTGTGTGTGTGTGTGTGTGTGTGTGTGTGTGTGTGTGTGTGTGTGTGTGTGTGT
>JAOVVB010166077.1:0-11527 GCA_028570985.1 Heterobranchus longifilis | reverse complement strand
TTGGCAGAAGTTGAACTACAGCAAAGCTACCCTAGAGAGGGAAATCTAGTCTAGGAAATCTAGGAAATCTAAAGCTAAATACTTTGTAAATAAATTAAAAAAAAGTTCCCTCTTGTCCACAGGTCATATAAACCAAAGAAAATATAATACCCCACTATTCATGGGAAAGTGCAGGAATGTCAGCTTTGGGTTTGTACACAATGTCCATTGTCAGACGCCTGCCTTCCAGGAACTACAGTCCAGGTAGTGGTATTGCACCAAGCAGGATTACTCCGTTAGACAGGTAACCTCTAAAATAACATGCAACTTCTCTGAACATTTGTTAATAAATATGCAGGAGGTTTATCCATGAGGACGCTGTCGCTGTGTGAGCACTGAGCAACGCTCGCCCTTTTGCACATGCACTACACAAGAGCTGAAAGGTACAGTGCTGGGATGAGGACTGACATCCGGTGCAATGTCAGGCTGAAGGGGCCCATCTATTGCTATCTATTTTGCAACGGCAACCGTCGTTGCATCCGGGGCTCTCACAGATTACTGCCACCTCACCCTGGACCCAAACACAGCATACAGAGAGATGGTTCTGTCTGAGGGGAACAGAAAGGTGGAGCTCACAGATTTAGACCAGGATTACCCTCAACACCCAGACAGGTTCTCCCACCTCTTTCAGGTGCTGTGTAAAGAGGGTCTGTCTGGACACTGTTACTGGGAGGTGGAGTTTGAAGGGTCTGTCGAAATAGCGGTGGCGTACAAAGATCTACCCAGATCAGACTATTATGCGGAGTGTGCGTTCGGCGCCAACGACAAATCCTGGAGTTTAGACATAAACAGAAACAGTAAATGTTTCAGACACAACGATGAGGAGACTGAGGTGCCGGAGCCTCTGTCCTCCAGAGTCGGCGTGTACCTCGATCATAAGGCAGGCAGTCTGACCTACTACTGCGTCTGTGACACGGCGCTGCAGCTGATGCACAGAGAAGAAACCACGTTCACAAAGCCGCTGCACCCCGGGCTGTGGGTCGCACAGACCGCCCAGCTGTGTGACCTGCAGTAGAGGTGCAGCCAAAAGGTGATTGATACCTCTCAGAGAGGCGTATCAATCACCTCCTCCAACTCTCGGCACGAAAGCAAATAAGTGTATTTCCTGAAATGTACTTGACACAACTGTGGGGATGGGGTAACACCACCAACAGCATCACTGGTGTGCATCTGTAGTGATGATTGAAACTAGAATTACCACCTTGCGGTTGTATGCCTCCGCCAGTCAGTTTACATCCGTATCTGTCCAGACTCATATGTCACAATTATCCTGGCCAAAATAATTGCGATTCATGATATTATCCCGTAATCAACGAAATATGCTTAAAATGTGTACTAAAACACACTGAAATCACTTAACCTTACATTTTGCTTTGTTTGATTTTTTTCTCGAAACATTGCAACTTTTTTTCTCAAAATATTACACAAACAAATATGACACTGTAGTAAACTGCAGTCAATTCGTGAGGATATTCCCGATAATGGAAATTCACCACAATCAACTTATTGTGAGTGTTTTATTATTGCGATCCAAATCAATTATTGTCCCATCCCTATAATATATGTAGTGAATGTCCCCCTCTGTTCCAGAGTTATGGCATTGGCCAGAAAAGCGTTTTTTCAGAACATTATGATGTCACAGTGAAGTTGGATATAAAATGTCATCACTTCATCATTTTATCCTATTAGCCATTTGTGTGAAACTTTGTCATAAGTTCATATGAATATGAATTCTTGAGTCATGGCAAAAAAAAAACAACTGCCACAGTGACCTTGACCTTTGACCACCAAAATCTAATCAGTTCATCCTTCAGTCCAAGTGGACAGTTGGTTCAAAACTGAAGTAATTCCCTCAAGGTGTTCCTGAGATATTGCATTCACAAGAATCGGACGGACAGACAATCTGAAAACATAATGCCTCCGGGCACGGCTATCGCCGACGTGGAGGCATAAAAATAACATGAATAAATGGTACACAGACCAGAATTAAAAATAATTTATATGGAGTTTATTACAACATAATTTGATTCAGATCCTCAGTACAAAGTATCTGAACAAATACATCCCTTAATTTTTATTTTTGGCACTTATTTTCAAAGTAGCAGAGTGGTATAGCAACAGATTTATTCTTGATTGAGACGCCACAATTGAGGCTCCACTGGCACCAAATGTGAAATGTAATACAATAACAGTAAGCTAAAACGCCCTACCAGCAAATTTCCCTTCAAAGACGACCATTACTCATGTCATGTAAATAAAAACAATCATGGTTGATGTGTTGTTGTAGAGCAGCCGAAAAACAATTGTTGATGTAACAAATCACACAATCAGAAATCACTGTGCAGATGGCAATCAGTCTGTCAATTGTTGAATTGTGTTTCCTGCAGAATAAAAGCGGTCTGAGCACCAATCACACTGAAGCTTTCTGGTGATGTCACAATGGTGATAAATGTGGTGGTTGAGCCACGTGGCTCTGGAACAAAGTAATCCTATCCAGCAGTGTTAGTGGGATGTCTCTGATGACTGAAGGCAGATCTTCATGCTGTAATGGATAGATGACCACACTCAGGGCCGAGCGCTCGAGTGAAAATCTAACAGAGAGAAAACACAAGAAATGCTCAATTTGAGATTTCTCTTGCCATTTAAAGGTCCGATATTGTAAAAAATAAGATTTCTATTCCTTTTTTTAATGAAAAAGCCGGTCTAGGTGCTATATAAATACTGTGAAAGTATGAAAGTGCTCAATCCACAGAGAAATGCACACAGCCTATATTCAGAAAGTGTGCCTTGAAATGAGCCGCCAGGGCTTCTGTAAGTTTGTGATGTCACAACTATACAGTGTTGGGGAAGCAACATTGAAAGCATAGCTTTACAAGCTACCAGTTACTTCACATTGGCAGAAGTTGAACTACAGCAAAGCTACCCTAGAGAGGGAAATCTAGTCTAGGAAATCTAGGAAATCTAAAGCTACTTAGAAAATGTAGTTCAAACTACTTTGTAAATAAAATAAAAAAAGTTCCTGTCTGGACGCTGTTACTGGGAGGTGGAGTTTGAAGGGTCTGTTGAAATAGCGGTGGCGTACAAAAAACATTCCTTTCCTTTAATATGGCCCAAAGTTCTTTGTAATTTCAGTAGTTAACTACACAAAAAAATGGCAAAAAAGTAATTTAACTACTTGAATCACTATGCAAATATGAATGTAGTTGAACTACAGCAAGCTACTGCAAAATGTAGTTAAACTACTAGTTCAATTACATGTAGTACTCCCCTACACTGCAACTATACTATATATAGGTAGAAAGTGCAGCTACAGTCATTCCCTGACTGCTATGACGGTGCAGAGATGCCAAGAGCGCAGATGCAGAAGACCCGGAAACGCCATACTGGGCTTTTCGGGAGGGGGGGGCTTAAAGAGACAGACACTAAAACGGAGCATTTCAGACAGAGGGTGAATACAGGTATATTCAGACAACCAGTGTGAGAAAAAATAATGTGTTTTTTGAATAATAAAGCATGTGAACATGTTCTAGTAGAAACCCAAAACACAAGTATGAACCTGAAAATGAGCATAATATGTGACCTTTAATGTTTGGTGGGTATGTCCTCACACACAAGTACTGACCTGTCCAGCAGAGCTTTCTGTAGCGTGCGACAAGCCACTAAGGTGCCGCCCATGAACATGTGGCACATGATGACATGGCAGCATCGCTCCATGAAGGTTTCTGCGGCCGATGGGTCAAAGGTACCGCTACGTGAGATAAGGCAGAGACGCTGCAGACGAGAGCAGCAGGACAGAGCCTCAAAGAATGACGCGTTGGCATTCAGGTAGGGCTGCTCTAACCTAAAACACACAGACACACACACTGATCAATAAGCAACAAACTGAGCAAACGTGAACTACTTCCATTCAATTTAATTAGACTACCTAATGTATGCTCTATATTCTGTAGTGAAAATAAGACACCTCCTTTCATGAAAAACTAAAAAACTCACACTACACGATAAATCTGAATGTATGGTTTGCCTATTTGGGGATTCACATAATAATCAGAAAAAATACAATCTGCTAATTCTACATTTTCATAACAGGTCTAATTCTTTATAAAAACAAACAAACAAAACAACAACAAAGCATTACGTTGCAGAGACAGAGATTTATAACCAAATGTTATTACAAAGTTAGCTAAGCATTTAATGGTTCTGGCTCTTAACCCACTGAGGAAAAATAACATTCTAATTAAATTATTAGTCCAAATAAATTAATAATAAATGCTTATTTTGGAATGAAGGAAAATCAGTGAAAGGGATACTTTGTCGATTTTAAACCAGTTCTGTGTCATCTTAGTGTGAGTAGATGAACGGTGTTTGGCTTCCCTCTGTGGTGCCAGCACATGAGGAGTTCTGTGCGCTGGCCCCACGGAGGGAAGCCAAACACTGTTCATCTACACACACACACACTGCTCACAATGCCATGACACAGAGCTGCCTTTAAATCAGGAAAATATCTCTTTAACTAAAAGCATTGCATTCACAAAAAAAAAAAAAAAGTTAGTGTACAGTCTAATAGTACGGAAGTGCATTGAATTTACAAAAAAATAAATTGACACCTTATCTCATGAGAGTTACTATCTCATAATTACAAGAAAATATCTTAGAATCATGAGATCCTGATCTTGTAATTTGTGATTAAGAGATCTCATAATTATGAGATATTTTCTTGTAGTACGAATTAGTAAGTCATAATTACGAGATAAGCTATCTAATTTTTTTTGTTCTTTTGTGAATGCAATGTGCTTCTGTATGATAGTTAATGTTTAGTATTACATTAAATGAAGAGTACGCAAAGACATCTTCTAACCTGAGTTCCTGTAGCTGTGTGCACTGTTTAAGTGAGTCCAGCAAGGCAGGGGTGTAGTTCATGGTTTTTAGTGATCCCATGTTGGCGAGGGATAATACTTGTAGGTCTTTGCACTGCCTGGTCAGCTGTACCAGCCCTGTCCCCCTAAGGACCCCGGGAAGCCCAGCCAGAGTCAGACGACGTAATCGAGGCAAAGCCTCAAGTGCCGCTAAGTGTGCGTCGCCAACTCCTCGTGCCCACGCACACATACCACGAGGCTCCACGCTGGCGCGAGTGCAGGGCTCGAGCCGAGGCAGCGCGGAGACAAAACCTGGACCGATGAGCTCTAAGGTCTCTAAAAAAGGGCAGCCGACTAAGAGCAGAGTGAGCCCTGAAGTGCTGTCCCCTGACAGAGAACACTCAGAATCGGGCTTGTAATTCTGGAGCCCCACACGTGGAGTCTTCTTTAACCCGAGGAACAACGGAGAGGGAGACGTGTTGTTTGTGGAGATCTGATGTGTGTTTAAGCCGTCTGACAGAGCGCAGGCAGGCAGAGTGAGAGAGCGCAGGTGTGTGAGTTTGGCCAAGCTGGCACACAGGTGTGTTTCTCCGCCTAGCCCAGGTGAGTTTTCATGATGATAGTGCGTGTGCATCAGGTTCAGGTGTTTAACGCTGGAACAGCCGACCGCCAACCGGCTCATTGTCTCGGGAACCAGCTGATCTTCCACACTCCTACACTCCGAGTAAAGGACCTTGTTGATGCCGCTGAGGTTCAGGCTGGTCAGCTGTGTGGCGTCTCGGACTCCTCCCTCCAGCAACGACTGGAACACCTGCGGCCACAATGCAGGGCAGCGGCTGAAGCTCAGGTGCTTCGGACTGTTTCCCTCCAGGGCTCGCTTTAGGGACAAGGAATCCAGCCAGGACCGAGGGAGCTGCAGGGCCTCCAGGTCGCCGCGTTGACCCAAGCTCTGGGCCAATGAGGGAGCAGCAGGCCAGTGAGCGGGGTTCGGGCCAGGAATCGACACGAGGAAAACTCGGAGACCCTTTGGAACGTGAACGCTGAACACAGCCAGGTAGAGCAGGAGCAAGGTCTGGTTTACCTAAGGACATCAACACACAGATACACTCATTACAAGCTGCACATTAATCACATTGTAATTTCAATTACGATTTTGGCTTCCAACGATTATGAAAACAAGATAATCGGGATAAAATGATTATTGTGCCACATTCTTTCACAATGATGCTCTCGTTTTGTCTTGTTTTTATAAATCCAGCGCACTTTTACTCATTTTGAGTTACTGACTGAAATATGTTGAATATAGTTTACCAAAATGTTGAATATATGTTGAGGAGTTTTCAGTCGGTTGTGACAGTGCAATACAGCATATTTGATCTAATTTATTTTGGTCTAATGTATTTTTATTTATTATATTGAATATTTATGTTTAGTAGTTTTCAGTCAGTTGTGGCAGCGCACTTACATTACAACATAGTTGACATGATTTATTTTTAATTATTATTTTTATATTATATATTTAGATGTATACTTTTTTTATCTCATTTTTTAAAATTTGTTTTTCAGTTGAATTATAAAAGAAAATCCACTGTTAAAAAGAGTTAAAAGTTGTTTTATTTTAAAGTTCAATACATGCATGATGATGTTTGAGTAATCTAATGAGTAATCGTGTTAAATAAACGTGATCTCAATATTGACCAAAATAATAGTGATTATGATTTTTGCCATAATCAAGCAGCCCTACTGCACAGTACTAGTGTGTACTGCAGATATATGGGAACATGTTAAATGCACATGCACACTAACAAACTGACCTCTCCTGGAGCCAGCCTGGCAGTGAACTCCTCCAGCTGCTGGTAATGTGGTACACTGCTCTGACCCATCATTAACTGACAGCAAACACCGATACCCTCTCTGGTCACGTCTGAGATGTCAAACTGCAGCATCAGCCTGAAGTGCACAAACACAGAAACACACATTCAACACTGTAGCAGTAAAATTGTAACATAAAGTCCTTAGATTTAAATAAATAATTTGCTTTGAAGTGACAAATATATGCAGATTGACATTTCTGAATTAGTATTTAACATTGTGCATTGTGTTACGGCCACAACAGTGCATAATAACAATTAACATTTAAAGGATAGAGTAAGATTTGATTGTGACACAAAGCACAAGCAGGTGAAGTATTGCACTTTTGTATTTCAGCCATGTTAGCAGATGGCTATGTGAGTCAATCCACCACTTTGGTCCACACTGAAATATCTCAACAACTATTGGATGGATTTCCATGACATTTTGTACAAACATTCATGATCACCAGAAGATACATCCTAATGACTTTGGTGACCCCTGACTTTTCCTTTAGCGCCACCAGCAGGTCAAACTTTTTCATTTATCCCGTGAAATATCTCAACATCTACCAAATTAATTGGCACAAAATGTTGTGCAGACATTTATGGTGCCCAGAGAATACACCCTGCTGACGTTTCCTCTGGTGTCACCTTGAAGTTGACTTTTGTAGTTTTTAATTAAATGTCTCTAAAGCTATCGGATTGATTGCCATGAAATTTGGACATTCGTCCCTCAGGATGAATTGTAATCACGTTGATGATGGCTTCATTTGTTCAATACTTTGGTTTATGACCAAATACCTGCCAAACTAATGACTTTCTCAGCAATTTGTGCTAATGTACAAAATGAGCATGCTAAATTGAGATGTGTTAGTTAGTATTTACCTAGTAAAGCCTAACAGAGCCTAACGCCCCTAGCATGGCTATAGATTTCTGTTAGTCTAAAGTGTTCTCTATTCTGTGAATTTTACATTTCTATGGACCCTACATGGTGCATAAATGCTACAGCTGTTATAAAAATAATCATATAAAAATGGATAACAGTAAATATATAGTGCACTGTGTGCCAAATAGGAGTGATTCTGGAACACAGGCCTCATGTGAAATCTCAGTAATCCAACAGATTCCAGAGTTTCCCCCAGAAAAGTTGTTAGGCCTGGTGGCAAGTGTCCTTTTTTGACAGGGGCTCGGTGCAGGCCAGGCCATCATCAGAATCAAGAAATTGAGAATTAAAAGAAATATATATAAAACAGATTCCATCAGGCCCTACATTAAGTTTAAAACTATGACTACGTCTGTTTCCAACTGAGCCGCCCCAATGTAACTGTAGTTTAAAAAAACGTCTTAAAAAGATAATTTTTTGGATTCTCAGATGCTTAGGCCCGGTGGGGGGTCAACTGAGGCCAGGTGGGCCACAGGGCTTTCAATACACTGGGGGGAAACCCTGTGATTCTTACTTGCGGAGTTGGGCGCAGCATGGCACCACACCATAACTCGGTGTCAACAGTGTCTGTCTGAGCTCCGACAGGCGGCTCAGTGAATCCACCGCCTCTGAACTGAGCTGAGAAGAGTTGAAGCCTGGCGTCACATCAAAAGCGAGTGATCTGAGCAGAGAGAGGGAGGAGAGGAGACGGGAGAGACGCAGGGAAGTGACGCGACAGCCGGTGACATCGAGGTGCGTCACTCCCCTGCAGCGAGCAAGAAGCTCCATTGTGGAGCCAGCCAGCCAGTAGCAACCATTCAGGCTGAGAGACTGCACGTGATTGGCTAGCTGCTTCAATATGTACCGAACCAATAGATCATCAGCCTGGAGGAAACAAAGAACAAATTGTATTAAATGTTCCCATCTGTTAAAATGCAACAAGTATTCCACTGTGTTGTTAAAGAAATTATTTTAAAATATGCAGAAAGTTCCACACACATGCATGAACTTGAAGATTAATAGAAAACTGTGAGACCTTCACTAAATCTTAAAACAAGTTTTATCAGTTCAAATGATGAAAAAAAAACGTTTCTTTCAACAGGTTTTACCAGATACTCCTCAGACAGGCTGACGTTTGTGAGCAGGGTCTTATCATGGCACAGTGTGTGTAACTTGTGGCAGACGTTTGCCACATTCCGCACCAGGTCACACACCGGAACATGGCGGAGGATGCACAGCAGGATCTCATCGGACAAATCTGACATTCCCACCGAGGTAGAGGACATTGTGTCCTCATCAAATACAGCCTGAGACAGACAGTAAATAGTGTCACGGTTAAGTGCTTTTAGACCCTCTGTGTATTCAGTCAACCTTTGGAAAGAATGACAAAGATGCTACAAATCTTTTCTTAATGTCTAATTCTTGGTATTTTATTATTGAGGTCCAACACAGAGACAGAAGCTGTTATAAGACACTAGATTATGGCTGAGTGATACGACATATCATTCATACTGTAATGGTAGCTATCTTTTTTAATATCTCTTGTTGTATTAAGCCATTGTAGGCAATGTAAATCAATGAGCAGAACTGATTTATGGCAACACTGGATTTTTATATAATTTTGCATCAATGTCAGGTATTTGTGAGCCGGATTTGCCAAAATCAGACATTCCTATCTGGTTATTTTATTCATACACTTTTTCCTCTGCTGATTTTTGAGAAGATTTAATATATGATAGTGATATAGATAACGGCATTTATCCATATCACTCTGTCTTATACAGTTTACTTATTAGGTCTAACTAACATTACAGTTGAAGCAGAAACATAATAATATAGTATATTTTTTAGGAGGTGATATCATTTACTACGCTACATTAGCTGATAAGAAAGTAAAAATGTTTCAAGAATATAGCTTTTTGTATCCTGATACATGAAAATTTGCAGCAATGTACAGAAGTGTAAGACATATCCACTCATGTACAAATAGTATATTTGTTCTTTAGCAGGTTAATACAAAAAGAATACACCAAACCACACGTCTTTCTACCACACTGCCTATGCATATTAACAAAACTTGGTTGGAAAAACTTAGCAATATAGCTTCGGGAGAAGCCTGGTCTAACCTAACTTAGCGTTAACATTAACGTTAGCTAGTTCGGTCGTTCTGCTCGGCGTTACCGTTAACTATTAACGTGTTGTCGAGGTTTGTCGGTTTACCCACCTGTACAATTTGTCGGTCCATGTCCTCTGAAATCCCTCTCACTGTCCCACTCATTATCACCCGGGATTTTAAATTTTATTTTAAATGTTCATTCAGCCGGCCAGCGCCTCATGTTCCGATGCACCCGCTTTACACTGAACCACAGGCGGTGTAACCGGGTGTACCATCCAGCCGTTGACAGGACGGATTATGTTTGCTGCTGCACAGTGACGGAAGTCTGTCAGTGACGGACATACTTCCTGTCGTTTTTTTTTTTTTTTTTTTTTTTTCTTAATGAAAATCTTCATTTGATTTCTCAAAAGCTCCCTGAAAAAAAAAGCAGAACACCAAAACAATGTCAGGACAGAAGATTAAAAAAAAAAAAAAAAAAAGAATTAAAAAGATTTTTAAGGAGATGTTAATTGGCCCATTTGCTTAAAATGTTAATTTCACTGTTTTTTGTTTTGTTTTTTAAATGAAATATTTGCCAATATGCAGAGGAAATTATCTGCTTTTTAAACAAAGAACTTCATGTGAGGATGATGACAGAAGAAGCCCTGCTTTTATCAAATGTTCACAAAATGCGATGGATATTTATTATTGGGAAACTTCTCAAATTACTCCTGCAGCAGAGTCCTGTACAGTTTTATAACATGTTCCAACTAATCGTATCAAAATTCATCAACAGTTAAAGAGCCCTTCTGGTGAAAATCAAGTTTGTAACCATGTTAACATGTCTATATGGTGTTTTTATTTGCTATCAGACATATCATGAGTTAAATGAGCAGTCAACACCATGGCTGAGCATTTCTGCCTTGAAACTGCAGCGTGCCAACAACAGTCTCAAAAATCTGGATTCAGACAGCCACCTTTTATGACATCATATGTCTAAGGAAAGTGACTAGCCTATGGTAACAGTGGCGGGCGGGGCATGAGGCCAGATCCCGAATGAAGGGAGAAGAGATGTGCTTCCAGCCCCGTTTCAGAATGTTTTTTAGTTTTTTTTTAACCATGTTAAACAAAATATGAATCATAGCAGAGGATTTAAAGTTAAATGTGTCTGTGAATTAGCAATCAATACATATAGCTTAAACAAACCACAAAATGATAATACATGTGAAGTTTTAATGAAATTATGTTGTTCAGTCTTATAACCATATTAGTTCTACAAAGGTATTGATACTAATTAATATGCCTGATTAATAATTACTTCTCATATTTTTGTAGTTGTCCACATGATGGCACTATAACAAAAAGTTTCACAGTGAAGTGATACAGAAAGGTGTCTGTAAAAAGTTTGCAGTTTCGCTCATTAATAATGTGTTAGAAAGCTGCCCACACCTTTTGTGTTAGCGGGTCAAATCTGACCCCTGATTTAACTCAGCCCAAAATGTTAAAAAAAAAGAGAAAAAAAAGATTATCATCCAATATTGTTTTTCACCTCATAGCTAACTTACTTTGCATTCATATTCATGTAAACATTGTTTTAAATGTTATTTTTTGGCCCCATGGACCTTTCATCTTATAATATACCAATCATTTTCAATTAAAAAAAATGTTTAAATTCACTCATTATATTTCCTACAGTGAAGACAATGGGTAGTTATATTATCTGACTATAATAGACTAATATTAGAACACACCTCCAAAATAA
>JAOVVB010166058.1:0-11527 GCA_028570985.1 Heterobranchus longifilis | reverse complement strand
AGATAGATAGATAGATAGATAGATAGATAGATAGATAGATAGATAGATAGATAGATAGATAGATAGAGAGAGAGACACACAGACAGAGAGACAGAGACAGAGAGAGAGAGAGAGTGGTGAGAGAGATGGAGGGAGGGAGATAAATGGAGATCCTCTGGGGAGCATCACAAAGGGAAAAGTAAAACTTCTCCTCGACAGTCTTTCTCCAGCTTCCTCCTCCTCTGTCAGGTTTCTCTTTCTCCCTTCCTCTCTGACGTCCACTTTCTCACATCAACTCTTCTTCTGAACCACTTTTTTTCTCGCCTTCCTCCAACATTTTTGAGATTTAACCAAAATGCCAAACAATAAGGTTTTCCAAAAATGTTTCTGACAGGCTGTTAATGTGTCGGCACAAACATCTGGTGAATTAATGATCAGACAAAAAGCTTCAGGCTGTTGAACAGCAGCAGCTCAAATCTCAGCTTCGACAGCAGTCACCACCCAAACACCAGCCACCCGTCCAAACTTCATCAGCCTGCTGACACCCCGTGAGCTCATGGGAAACCCTATAAATAGCATGCCAATATTCGCGTGTCCTGTCAGCGCATTTTAAGCTTTTCTCGTGTCATTTTAGGCACCGCTCTAATTCCCAACTCGTCACATACACACGCTTCAGAAACCATATGGTGCTTCAGTTTTAAACACATGGTTAACGTTGTGAATTCAAACAAAACTACATGGTTATGTTTGGGAAAACATCGTGATTTGGGTTAAAATAAGGACATTTATTACATAAGTTAACTTATGTAAGTTACATTTTCCATTTCAAAATTCTACAATTTTCCAGACTCAAATTCCCAGACGTCTCGGCAGATTACACAGAAGATGACAGTGCTTTTGCCCTTTATATATAGCTTATAATTGCTGCCTCCCCCATATTGGAGATTTCGAAGGATTTTACACAAAGTTTGCATCTAGCTTTCTTTTCCTGTTTGGAATCCTTCACCCACCAGTCTTTATATTTGGGATTGTTAAAGCAGCCCTCAGAAAACTTTATTTACCCGTTGTGTCCGTTCATTCCACACTCTGCTCAAAACCACTGATGCCTGTACTCACTTAACATATTGAATAAATAATATTATATTATTGTTCCCACCCCGTATTGTTTTCTGTTTTATAAATAAAACATTTTTTCTTTAAATATTCCAATTTCTTTTGTGAAAATATTCCAACCTTTTCTCTAAATATTCATTTTTATTTGAAAATATTGCAACTTCCTCTAAATATTCTGAATTTTGGCTCCATGAAAAACACTATGTGAAAAACACATATTTTAGAAAACAGAATAGGGGGAATAGTCTGGAAACACAAATATCTTTCCATAATTTCCGTATTTTTTAATTTTTTCCACACTTGTATCCAGACCTGGAAAATACTAAAATCAAATTTAAGACTTGTACCCTGTAAAGTATGTGTTTCTATTAAAACCACTTTCTGGTTTTGGCCTACTTTGGCCTACACATATAAGCGTCTTTGGGTACCCAGAAAAGCGCTATATAAATCCCATGTATTATTATTATTATTATATATGGAATTCCTAATAAGCAATAATGTGTGCAACATGTGGGTTTAATATTCCTTTCTGCTGATTGAATGTTTTTAAATCATAGGTTTCATCTTTCTTTACACAAGTGATAAAAAAACATTTCTAGGTCGCACTGTTTACCATCCTGTTGAAGAAATTAGCTACTTTTTGGCAAAAGAACATCGTGCTGTATCATCATAACCTGCCCTAAAAACATTTCCCCTGTGGGTATTGCTTTTCAAATTGGGCACAAATTATTCATTACTCACCTTGAGCTTTCCCTTGTTGAAGGCACAAACTGACACCTGGTAACCCGAGTGGCCCACATCCACAAACACCACTATCCTGGGCTTCTCTTCTGGAGCTGGCAGGTCCTGCTTGTAGATGCCATATGCCAGAGTCACTGCAACAAACACAATCTGATGTTAGTTTGTGCAAAAGACAACGATGAACTCCATCTGACCTGTAGAAAACTACCAGACTGCAGAAACATACAAATAAACTGTAGGCTTCATTTGTTAAACATAAATCTGAGTTTCAGCATGTTTATGAAAATATAAACTATTGTGACATAGTTATATAGATTTATAGCTATGGCATGGCTCAACACCAGAGTACCTTTACTCAGCAATGACGTTTGCCATATACTTAGCTAGAAGTTGACAACTCAATAGTTTATAGATTTCTCAATGCTTTCTTAACCCTCTTAACGCCAACACTCGCCAGCGCGTTTGGAAAGCATGTTTTTTTTGTTTTTTTTTAATCACCACATTTACACCATGTATCATAGCCAGAATCTGTAAAACAGACATTAACTTCAGATTTTCAACTGCCCGACAGTCCTTGAATGCATCATGTGTGATGAACTGTACGTTTTCTTCAGGAAAAATGTGATCTTTCATCAAAATCACTTTATTCTACAAGTCTCATTTAAAAGTTTGCATTAACCAGATCCTGTAAAAAAACAACAACATTAAATTCTGCACTCCTCAGCGGTACTGGGAAGCCATGATTGACTCCGCTGAGACCAACAGTCACGTGACAAATATTCAGTGAAAACCGAGCTGCACTGCAGCTGTTTACACAGAGCAGAGAGGACAAGAGAGGTTGTAAAAATGTAAACAGTTCAATATGTATAGCATGTGGAGCCCCACTATAACTGTGTTGTGCTGCAGAAAAGAAGCCATGGTTGTGTTGTTTCCATAGAGGTACAGAACGTATATATTCCAGTAACAAATGAGCCCACAGTGAGTAAAATGTGACAGGAGCAAATAAAGGTTAGAAACTGCCTGGGGTTCAGAGGGTTAATGGAGGCGACTAAAGATTAGGGAGGAATTATGTGAGGAAAATATGCGATAACGTTGTTGAACATTGTGATAACAATATTACTTGTGTCATATCAGTTCTGCCTTTCAGTATACTACTAAAATACAATAATTTGCTTGTTGAATTAAATTACATTTTAAAGAGCAGTTTTCTACCGATACTCCCTTTCAACTAACTCAAAAAATCCCTGAGTGTCTTTCGCAATGTCACGATGTCACAATATGTTGCAATATGTCGCGATATGTTGCAATATGTCGCAATACGTCGCAATACGTCGTGACATGTCGTGATATGTTGTGATATGTTGTGATATGTCACAGTCTGTTGCAATGTGTTTATTGTAAAAGTTGATACTGCAATGGTGATAAAAAAAACCATATATTGTGCAGCCCAACTAAAGATAAAAACATAATCTCACCCAAAATAGCATCTACTGTAGATGTCATTTCACAGCACAGCGTTATAATTATCTAACTTGTTACAATGATCCAGATGCTGCTTGTCCTGCAGAGAGGATACTGTGTGTCCATGTACCTGCAGTTGTCTCATTCATTAGTCGTAGACAGTTGAGGCCTGCGATCTGAGCTGCATCCATGACAGACCTTCTGTCTGCGTCAGTGAAATAGCTCGGGACCTTGGAGGGGAAAAACAATGCAGATGAGGGATTTGAATTGAACCAATAATACACACTGTATACACATGGTGTTACTGTAAGGCATTGATAACATGCAAAAAATGTGAAAAAAACATTCTTTCTGTGTGAATGATCACTTTGACTCAACACCATTGATGCATGAATCGCCTGCATCACCAGATGTCTGGATAACGTTGCCGTGTTAGTTACTCTGGATGCCAAAACAAAACATCTCCTTGTGGAAAAGGGCTAAATTTAGCTATTGGCCACAGTCATAATAACATGTTATCCATCTCTGGGGCCGATGCAAACTGTAGATTTAGGACCAGTGGACGTAACAGCCTCTCTGTGTGAGATCTGTAACATTACATAACAGATGCTGCTGGTGAATACATACACTGAGCACAGCAAGAAACACACACACATCCCACTCTTCACCAACGAGGTGCAAGAGAGGAAATAAAGCTTTCTGACAAGACATCTGGTGAGGTGCACAGAGCTCAAAATGTCACATGAACAGGTGGTAATACATGTATACAGCTTGGAGGCAGCTTTCACCGCACATTTTATAACCCAAACTATTTGAAAATGCAAGAGGATGACAAGAGCTGCCACTCAAAACAGCAGTCAATGCAATGTGCTATTCCACCTAAGTACAGAGAATGGCATAAAGTAAAGTGAGTCCCCTGTCTCTTAAAGGTGCTGTAAGTGATTTACACTTTGTTAAAATAAGTGTTAAATAGCTCTACATTCCGACAGCCAACAGTGAAATATAGTGTTTGGTCAGTAACGTGGGTCTCCCAGTCCCTCCGCTCTGTAGTAAACAGAAAAGACATTTCTGGAATCCTCTCTCCTGATTGCATGGGAGTGGGAGAAAATGTATTTTCTGTACACTGCAGAGCAGCAGACCCATGTTACTGACAGTTGTCAGTGTCATGTTAACCTTGTCAGTCCAATGTGACATCTTTAAATAAGCTATGTGCACTGATCCAACAAGTAAATTACCATCTTACAGCCAATTAGATAAGATATTAAGGCTGTCAAAGAATATTCTAAATTTGAATATATATTGTAAAAACAAACAGATATTTGACTATGAATATTAATATTCGACTCTGAAAATTCATATCTGACTGTGGGAAAAAAGCAGCGCTATGGCAGCTGTCTGCCTTGCACTTTAAGTTGCACATTAAATTACTGCTGATGCAAACCAAACATTTCCTCCTGCTGCAGCTTCACTTTAAAAGCATTTAACTGTCGCAACACAAATGGACATTTATTATGATGTAGTCACAGGAAATGCAATGCGTGTGTCATTGAGCTTGACACTGACCGAGATTGTGCGTCTGGAAAAACAAAACAACAGACTTTTTCCTAATTTTTTGGACAGCGGATCAGTTTGAAATATTACAGGGAGTAATGGAACAAGAAGGAACAGAAACAGAGAGCTGTTAGAAAAGCTGCAGTCGACAGGCTGCACACCAACGAGATAATGTTGCTAACATACATCTATCACTTTCACAGACTTGTGCCGTGTGCAGCAAAAATAAGATCACATTTGCTCGCGGAATGATAGAAAAAGGCCAATTATTGCCTGACTTTATTAAAATGACAATAGTTTGTTTTGCAGTACTCTGAAACCTGTAGTATTAAACCACATTTGCTGTTACCACTGGTACATTTACAGTGTTGCCAAATCAACAGGACTGAAATCTTACGGATTGCCACTAAGTTTTACGGTATAGTTATTATTTGAATTGTTTATTTTGTAATGTGTAGGTGTGCAGATTATGTTGAAATAAATATACTTATACAAGTAGTTATGCCTCTCATTGTATTGGTTTGCCCTCTTATGGACATAATGCACAAAAACAAATACTTAAATAGGTTCAGACCTGTGTGTTCTTTTAGAAGGAATAATCAAACGTCATTTTTGGCCAATTTTGACAGCCCTTTAAGATATGTTGCCAATAAAAAAAATCCAGCTGTTGCTACGACTGCCAGAGACCATACTGTTGTTGTTTGTGATAGATGTGTGCGTCATATGTGTGATCGTCATGACTCTTGTACATGTTAAATCAGAAAGCGAAAAATAAGGTTCTCTGAAAGCCAACATCCAGTTGGACCTATATGCAGATTTTTTACAAGAAAACGAATGTCCTGTACTCTACTCTATTAAGAAGATTTATGGATTTTCAGACACCCTGCTGAAGCTGTGAAAGCGCTGCGGATGTCTCCAGAAATGCTTACCGAGATGACACAGTCTGCAACTGGTTTCTTCAGTGCACTTTCAGCAGTCTCCTTCAGTTTGGTCAGCAGCATGCCAGTGACCTGCTCGATGCTGAACACTCTCTCCTCCTCCATGTACATCACCTAGAGTCGAGCAGAATTAGGCAGATAATCACTCTTGAGGCAAATCACTTAAAATCGCTTACAAATAACTTTAAATAGCTATAAATAGTAATGAAAAAGGCAACAACAGTTTCATTGAAGACAGCTCATAAAACAGGGCCCACAAGACCCTGAGAACTTATGTGTATATAATATGTAAATATGTAATCTGAAAACTCTTAATACAACGACTGATTTTGCAGGCAACAACAGGTTGATGCAATCTTCTCTGATTTGTCATTTCTTCGGAAGACTCGCATTAATTATCGCCGCAGGGACACAAAAACATGCCGGGCTGTGTGTTTGCAGTGTGCAAGCCAGAGTATCTATCTGATGGCACCAAAACTTTTTTTTTCATATTTAGGCATTCAGCTGATTGCAAGGTTCAGATACAGTACTCTGATAATATCTTACCACAGAGTAATATTATCAGGGACAAAATGCCAAGAAAATAAATGAAGAGTTACTTTACAAAAATAAATAAAAGCCATTCTTAAAATGGAAAATGAACTCAACACCAGTTTGATTGATATTCCCTGGATTGCACACACAAAACATGATTTAGGGAAATAAATAGAAACACAAATATCTGTTCTTGCAAATGAACCCTTCTAATATAACAGCCTAAGAGAGAGGCAAGAGAGGCTGTTTTTAGGATAAAAGCACAGAGGACTGGATAGATGGGAGAAGATAGCGTAGAAGAGCTATGATTCAGAGGAAAGAGCATTATGTGAGGCACTTCTTTGAGCACAGCAGGCAAGAGAGGGGTAAGCAATATAGTCAGGAATCAGCTGTTGTGTTTTCTATGCTTCTATCTAATACAGCAGAGCAGAGGCACTGTAATATTCTTAATCTTACTTTTATTCCGGTGGATCCAGAGGGCATCTGTGCCAGGCCGTACACCAGGTTAGACTTGGCTGACTGGATATAGGGGTCTGAAAATGCCCTGCCATGGAATCGCTTGAAACCCTGCACCGTGTTCTGACAGTTGGTCACCACCTGGACATGATGAACGGGGTAAAAATTAAAGAAAATAAAGGTTCCAATGTCTTGCATTCAATTACAAGGAACTCTAAGGACGTTAACAGGGCAACTTAATTGATCTTACCTGGCTCTTTGCAGCCGCTCCTATCGATCGATTCCGCGGTCCAAATGATACAAATGACCTGGAAGACATCAAAGTAAAAGTTTAAGCTACAACATACCTGCTATTACGAGAAAGTAGTTAATTGTATTGTCCACCTAATTGTGAATACACCACAAATCAAGACAGATTTACTTGGCAGGTAAGTGATTACATGGTCTCATGCCTACAGATGATATGACATTTCAGAGACAGACCGTTTATCATGTCTGCAGTAACATTAGCAGTTGGTTTTGGTTTACATAAAAGTACATTTCAATATGTAATATAAGCTTTCTTACAATATCTGCGTACAAATAGTAGCTAATGTAGAAATGTATACTTTGTGTAGGAGCCAATTTGTCCGAGTCTATAAGTAGGAGCCAATGTTTGTCCAGGCAGGTGTTTCCACCCAGAAGGTACACAAGTTTTTGACCACACACTGTCGCTGCAGACCAACTTACACTGAGGCAGCTTGCTGCTGCTTTAGTGGTAATAATCGTGGTAATGTATTGTCTATGTGAAATGTTCCTGTTTTATGGACACTGGAGGAAATAAATGTACTGTTGGTGTGCAAATGGAATCTTTTGTCTCTGACATTTAATTCATCAGCCGACCATCATCACGGTAGTCAGTAACACAGTGCATCAAAACCGGCGGTGCAATATCTCAGTGGCTTATAGCGCTGGCTTAGCCTCGACACTTTGTGGTTTTTTTTACCTAAGATAGCATAGATCAGGGATACTCAGCTTGCTTTGCCCAGGGGCCACTTTTGCAAAAATAACAGGAGGCCAGGGGCCAGTTAATACACAAACATGAATCATTTGTATTAAATAAAATGAACAAAATTGAAAATGGAATTAACTTGGCACAATGATTGACACTCAGCTTGTCTGATAAATACTTTCCTGTATTTAATTAGAGCTGCAATGATTAGTCGACTAATCGATTAGTCTATCAACAAAAAAATGTCAGAAAATATTGTTTTCAGCCTCAAATATGGAAATGTCCTGCTTTTCACTGTTATATATCATATTAAACTGAATATCTTTGAGTTTTGGACAAATTTTAAAAACATCACCTTGGACTTTGAGAAACTGGGATGGACATGGAACATTAAAGCTGCAACCTCTTCCATCATGCAATCAATTAAATGTTGGAATGATTCATAATAAAACATAAAACATAAACTGCTCCTACCAGGGACAGAATGAACAGCATATTTAGGCCCTCCCTTTTATAACCAAGCTCTTCAGCTTTTCAGACACTCTGGCACCTTATTTGTATTCAAAGTACAAAAGAATTCCCCGTGTGAATCAGTTATTTTCATTGTGAACTAGAAAATGGTCAGAGGGCCACCTGGCACCCTATCCAGGGCCAGATTTGGCCCACGGACTGTAAGTTGAGTATGAATAGCCTAGATGATAACATTTTTCAAAGAAAGCTTTAATGAAACCCGGATTGTGGCAGCATGTAGGCTTGTTATAATCCATCGCTCACAGTTCACACAGTATAAACAGTCTGAAGTGGTGTGGTCAGTCCACTTGTATCCCAGCGGGTTGTGGTCTAAACACGCTTGTCATCGTCATGCTTGCCAAACACAGATGTCAGAGCTACAGTCGCCGTCAACACACAAATGCAGTTGGTGATGTCACAGAAAGGTCAACACAACACGTCTCTGGGGAAATTGGCTCAATGGAGCTGGACCACCACCAGAGTAGTACATTTTATGATGTGGTGTTTGTTTTTCCGCTCATTTGTAGTGATGTGAAGGGCAGAACACAGGGACAGAAGAACATTCAGATAAAACTATAAGAAACATAAAGAAGAAAAACAAAGTGGGAAAGATGGAAAAATGCTATTAGGGATTATCTCACAAAGTTGTACACTAGTTTTAGGGCAACACTTCTAAAAGGCAATGTCTATCACTGTTTGATTAACAGACTATTATTTTTTAACAATTTCAAAAACATCCCTACCACAAGATACCAGAGGCCAAACTGATGTCTTGAAATTACATATTTTATTTGACCAATAGCCAAAACCCCCAACGTATTCAGATATAATATTAACAAATAGAAAGAAGCAAGCCATTCTTCACTATTTTGATTCTGTAATCAGCAAGTGTTTGTTTTTTTACATGATTATTTAATTTTAAATGTCCATTGACTAATCCAATAAATCAACTCGTTTTTTCAGTAGTAACTAGTTTGTTACAGGCATGTTGGTTCATAGAGTCACCAAAAATATCAGTTAATGCTTCCTGTTCATTTTACAATAATAATAATATTGATGAGTTAAAAAAAAAAAATCAAAATGCTCATTTAAATCCATGAAGTTAAGATATGTTAATTTATAGAGCCACATGATTTAAAACTTTAAATACCTTTATCCTCAATGGCTTAAATGTTGGTTTCAATTTAAAATACTTTCTATGACTTGGTGTCAAGTTCCTCATTTAGCCTAAAGAGACCTGATTACATAATTTACGCCCAGCATTACTAAATTGACTATCCCAGGGAGTCAGCATATTAACAGGTGTTATTCTATCTTTTTCCTCTCATCTGGGAAAATAAATCAAAAATATTGTATATATATATCAGATAATTCTATGCAAGATTTTTTAAATACCCTTTCATGACAGTTTTAGCTATATTTAATATATTAGATATGAACAAGAAAATATACGTTTGCTCAACACTCAATACATGAAGATGAATTAAACGTTTTCGGCAGAGCTTATGTTTTGTTCATAGTGCAAATTGCCTAAAGTGTATTCAAACGTTGCATATTTTGGACCTTTACTTTTGTCCTAGGCTACAATTCAAGAAATCATCTTTTGTGATACGATGAATGTTTTTAGTACAGGGCCTGAATGGATTTCATGGATTTTTTCATGTTCCCCATCAAAATATTTAAATATTTAAAGACTTACAAAATTCAAATTCAAGAAATCAATATAGCTAATGAGATAACACACCAAGGGATATTTAAATACAAGATACAGTCTACTAATTTGTTATAAGCAGTCATATGCACATGCAGACATGGCAACACCGACACCAAAAAATGAAATTCATTAAGATTATTTTTGGAATAGATATGGTGACAGGACCACAACCACTGTGGCCACAAAGTAGGCTATGTCGTGTCAGCCGAATGAGCTGAACTTACACGATGTATAAACACGCCTTGTTGACAATATTCTTTCAAGAAATAAATCGCTTTTTAAGTTGATATAAACAGTATATATATATCGTTTAGTGCAAATTATTAAAGGCACTAAAACTTGCTAGAATATTCCAATCAGCGTCTGGCAGCTGTCGTCATCGTTGAGAACACAAGGCAGGGCGCACAATTTGTCATACGGGGCACACCGGTTGTTCGGAGCTTACGCCTTCAAGATACGAATAACAGTTAGAACGGGGGGGGAACACCGCCCGCCCGCTCGTGGTCGACGGACAAATAAAGCCCGCTTTCAAACTACACAATAACGGTAATAGAACTGTGAGCTTAGCTAACTAGCTAGCTCGCCGGAGCTCCATGATTGGTGGGAGAACGAGCTGTGTACGTTAAGTATCCCACGTTGCGTCTATCCACTCAGAAGTCCAATAAACTACCTGCATTTTAGGTACTTACGGTGTGGATCTGTCGCTGTACTCGTTGGCGACTGTCTCAATCCCTCCGGCTCGGGCTACAGCTACATAGCAGCTTTGAAAGCCCAAGTCAAATCCCACCACTGACATCTTCCGCGATACGACTGTCTTCTAGCTATAATATCTACAGTTCGACTTACAAAAATAAAACAAACGTACAGCTTTAAAATTATGTAAAAGCCACGTGAAATAGTTATGTTGCACTGTGTTAAGTATGGCTACTTATAGTCATAATCCTCACCGCTGACTATTACCGGTGTCTCTGATCTGTGCTGGCAGGCTGCAGCAGCAAGCAAGGTGGTCTAACTGACTTCTCGCCGGGAGTCATCGCGAGATTTATGTATCTCTGGACCTTTCTAGAATCGTGTTGACTGTTCTCTCCAATTCTCGAGGTTTACGTAAAATATCCTGAGATTCCTGACTATTGAGAAATCATTTAGGCGTTTAAGATTTACTGTGAATGCAAATTGCATAAAGAAAGCAACGACTGATTGTGCTGATGATGCCTGTGAATGGGATGGGATCAACTGTGGGAAAGCAAAAATAGATTGTGCTGCAGGAGGAGGGTGTTGATATTTTAGAAGCCTACCACACAATTTAAACGCTTGAGTGCAATCCAACTAAGACAAAATATAACAATCTAATGATATAAATTGATTGATTTTAGATAACGTCTAACACAAATGCATATAGGTCTATTAGTTAAACCAATTAACTATTGCAACTTTTATTGAAGGAAGATAGTTTTTTACTACTACGTTTCTTATTATTTTATTACTATGCATGCCTTTTAAATTATCTTGTACCTCTTTTGCCTTGATTTGTCGGAAAAT
>JAOVVB010166057.1:0-15715 GCA_028570985.1 Heterobranchus longifilis | reverse complement strand
TAACAAGTGGCTAAATGAGACTACAGAGGTTGTTGAGGGCATTAAACTGGTCGCATATCGATCGCACAACGGACTTTCATCCAGGAGACCAGAGTTCGAGTTTATCACGTGACCGTCACATGTATTTAAAATGGAACATGGAAGTAGGGATTTTAATGCAATCCCCGTGTTTTTTTGTTTTTTTTACTAACCATACCAAGTCGTTTTGTTGCCTAAACCTACAGGATTAATTGGAGTTTTGACGTGGTGTTGTCTCATGTCAAATTCATGGCCATAAAAGGTTTTTGTAACGTGTGTGGACAATCTACACTTTTCACAATAAGCCAGTAAGGATGTTCTCACCTGCAGCTATTGCATCAGAGTCACACTCACAATAAAGAATGCTCTTGTATCACTCCTATTGTGATATCCGTGCAGACTGAATAACTCTCTTGAAAAATCTCTCGCTTTTCACCTCACCTACTGTGTCTTTTACAGCCAGTAATTCCCTTTGATGATGCCAACACAAAGACCTTTTTGTCAAAGTACTTACTCTGATTTCTCTGCGGTTTAGACTGACTCATGTTTTGACATCCTCGTGTTGCGTAAGGGTGATGATGATGACGATGATGATGATGATGATGATTATGATTGTGGCTGCGAGTATATGATACACCACACACTAACAACCTTGGCGAGGGGAAAGCCACCACCACCACCATCATCATCATCCTGACCTTCACAGGAGTAAAATGAAATACAATAGCCTTGATTCTGAGCACACACTCGCTATCAAAGCCCATGATCTATTCTGAGTGACATATCATTCATATGGGAGTGTCAACGTGCAGATCGTGGCTGATGCAAGCAACCTGCAAGAAATGCTTCCAGTCTCTTGCTGTACTGAAGATGTACAAACAACATAGTGCTTCACTCTTTGTGTCCATAGTAAGATGGATCCCAAAATGCACCTCAAATGCATGTTTGGTGAGCACCTTAGTGAAACCATTGTAACAGTTTAGTCAGTTCATAAGTTCAGACACTTGATGCAAAGGTTAAAGGTGTGCTGTTGTAACAGCATATTTCAGGATTAGCTGTTAATACAAACTTTTGGCTTCAAAACTTGTGTATCCATCAAAATCTATTTGGCTACACTGAGACACGAGTGATGACTGTAGTATTGAAAGTTTATTGTAAGTTTTATTGTATTTTTGGGCCTTTTTCTGCCTTTATTGATAGTACAGCTGAAGATTGACAGGAAAGGGGCGAGAGAGAGGGGACGACATGCAGCAAAGGGCCACAGGTGGGAATTGAACCCGGGTCCACTACGGCGAAGACCTTAGCCTCTGTATATGGGGCGCGCAGTCTACTACTGATCCACCAGTGCACCCCGGGACTCACGAAGTCCTTCTAAAGAATATATAACACAAGTACATCAATCAGATTTTTGTGGAAAATATCAGCATGTGCAGATTTAACAACCAAATGTTTTGTGTTGTGTCAGACTGACCCATAAAATCATGAGCAGACACTGTAACGCAAATGTGTGGCTAATTTATCGTGGAGTGCTAAGCATTAAAAAATAGCAAAGAAGGCCATTTTGGGCCATCTGTCTGAATGCACCCGAGCAGATTTCAACACTAGCGATTGTAATCAGCCATCACATCAAGTAACAATATGTGTTGTTTACAAGGCCACACCAATGACCAGGGGCGGTGCCTGAGGCACAGACCTGAATGATTCAGAGGGCCCAGAGCGAGAAAACGGACATGTTGGATTATACACAGTTATTGTGTTAGTGATTGTTGAGCTGTTTTCAGGACAGCTAAACAGCTCACCTGCCAATGGTGGAAAATAATCATTCCTTCATCCAGCTGTATTAATTAAGGGTATTAATTATATCGTAATTAAACTACATGCTACTTTGAGCCAAGTCCCATTTTCTACTCCTGATTTGACAACAGTCCACCTTTGACTTGTTACTGTTTCAGGTTTATTTCTTTTGTTTTACTACAACTTCCCTCTAATCAAACAGAAAGGTTTTCATTGATTTTACTGGGCCATCAATGATAAGGTCACTCCTCCTTGAATCTTGTTTCGAGTAGTTCACCTTGAAGAATGCAATAGACGGTTTTCACATACGAGTCTTTAGTTTTGTGAATCACTGGCATTGGGGGTTCACAGTGCATGCATGGCGACTGACTTTTGATGAATTCAGGGCTAAAGGCCATGAGGTAAGAATAGCAAGAATTGAATACATGCAATTGGCAGTGGAAGTAACAAATTGCATTTATTCTTGTGGCTGTAACAAAGTCGTTTTTTTGTACTTGTATTATATATTTTCCTGTTTTATTTTGAAGGTTGACTCCTCAGCCTGTTTCTTCATGAATTTCCCAGTCTTTCAGTGTTCCTGGTTTTCTTTTGGATTTGCCTTCCTGTTTTTAGACTCCTTGTTGTACATTTAGTTATTTTCATAATTAAATAACTGTTCCTAACGCCTCCTCATCAATTAATCTGTGTCGGATCCAAACCTCCTCCAATCTGTGACAAAATATGGTAAATCAGCAGCTGCAGCAGAGAAAAAGCTCCAGGTGTGTCTGCGGCCGCAAGAGGGACACTCCGAAAATGATACATTCTAAATGTGTACGTTCACTGAGGAGCGTGCGACAGCGGTCGCACCTGGGCCGGAGCTAGCACTTAGTGTGCAAAAAAATGAACAACTGCAATCAAATGAATGATCACATACTTGTGGGGTATGGTTTTGGACTGATCTAATGCACCACCTGACGAGCACTCTCAATGACCCAAATCAAACACACCCATGATGTTTGTGATCTGTACAGTAGGGGGTCTTGCTAACATGCTAAAATGCTCACGGTGGATCCACCAGCTGTGACTTCTGCATTCACTTTGGAACTTTTCCCCTAACTGAGATGTGTGAGGCCTTTCTGCTATTTTTGACTATGTGACTGCAGAACTTCATTCAGCTCAAAACCTTTTGAATTCGAGGAGCCCAGCAGGACAGAGGGACTGAGTGGACTGGTTATATTTTGCACTGGGAATGAAGAAGTGGAAAAGTTGACTGCACATTGCACAAGACTCACAGGATGTCATTCAGATAGGTGAATACAACATCAAACTAACTTACTCTCCATATAAGAATGTCAACAACCAGTGCGTTGTGTGTGTGCTTACGCAGTGTGTAAAAATCGGGCCGTCTCTCCTTTGCTTATATGTGTGTGTTTGTGGGCTGCAGTCGCTGTGGAGTTTATAATGTTTATACAGCTCCATGTTGTCGACTTTGGTGATGATTTGATGTGAAGTATCACACTAGTTAATGTATCTATAGCTGAATAATGTTTTTAACATCCGCTGTCGTGTCCATAGCTCTTTTCATTTATCGTCGGCCATTTGTATTGTCTGAGTTTTGTCTCTTTTTGGTGAATTATATTAATTCTAGTGAGGTGGTTGTACATTTATAAGTGATGTACATGTCGATAACTGCAGGAAAAAAAGCTTGATCTCCGCTAACTCTTCAACTCTCAACAATCTACAATCTCCTTCACAATCTGTGATTTTTAACTGGTTCTCGTGTGGCCTTAGAAATGATGAGAAACGATTGACTTTTATGACAACATTATGCAATGTTATTGCTCCAAGAGCTCGTCCCAGTTGCTGTGGTGGGAAAAAATATATTTCATTTAGCTGCTTGGGTTTCATGGTCCTGACATTGTGCATGTCCTGGCTCACTGTAACAGTGTAGGTCTATTGGCTTACTGGGACACACAAATTGAAAAGTAATCCCAGTGACAGGACAGAACAGTCTCAGGTGATAGAGAAACTGACTGTACTTCAAAATTACACTGTATAAAGATCTTCTATTTGCCCAGTGTGTATTGGTTTCTGTTTCTCCTTGCTGTATGGGTTGTTCCTGCTCACTCTGTTTTAAAGGTTATTCTTATTCTTATAGCATTGCAGAGGAGAGTATTCTGTCAATTTATTTTTATTACTTACAAAACAGATATTAAAACACCCAGAGACAGATTTAAGGAGAATAACCAGGATTGTTTTGCCAGTGAAAATATGCAATTTGCAGGTAAATTCAGCAGTTTAAATAAAGAAATAACCACTTTAATATTTACATTACAGAAAACAGTATAATCAGCTTAGACACAACAGATGGCACATTATTCACTTTGATAACAGTATCATGAAGGAGATGACGTTAGATGCTTTATTTTCACCACATATAAGTCAGTGAGGTTAAAATGATAAACCTGCAGGAACAGATAGGCTATCTCAATCTAACACTCAATGCTGGGATTTGCATAAAGGTGTGAAAATGTTGTACAAATAATGAAATGTTATATCTCTAAAGACAGCAGCTGCATAATCGAGTCGAAAGTTGTATAAGTGTTCATGGTTGGTAAAGTGATTCCACTGTGAATAATGCTGCTGTAAACTGAATGCAGTGGGTAGCCCTACGCGTCAAAGTAGGATGCTCATGGCCGCAGTTTTTAACACATGGGACTTTTGAATGCACAAGGTAACACGAGGGACACATGGCTTACCTTCTGAATACAAACAAAACTACTTGTTTATGTTTAGGCAAAAAAAAAACAGTTTAGAAAAAACGTTTTTTGTCAACATTGAGTTTTGGTATTTGAAAAGTTGGGAATGAGACTGTTCTGAGAACAGCAGGAGGCATTGTCAAAATGAAATCAAAGACTTTCACAAATCTCCACTGATGACAAAGTTTAGCTTTCCAATTCAAATCCATCAAATCACCTACTGACTCAAATAATGATCTGTTAGTTAACTCACTAGTAAAAACAAAGAGCTAAACACACACGCACACTGTGACAGTGAAAGAGATGTTTGGGTTAATCCCGATCAGCAGTCGCTCCCTCCGACGGATGGCCGTAACAACAGGAAGTATGTGACGTCCGCATCACGGGATATGGCACGTCATGTGACGTCCGTGTGACACGGATGCACGGAAGTGATTCAATGTCTCAAATATCATAATTTCAACACGAACCACAACCTTTTTTCTAATCCTACCAAGTTGTTAAGTTGCCTAAATCGAAACCTACCACAACGTCTGTTTTAACAACATTAGCTGCGTGTTTAAAACCGAGAACGTAACGTTTAGGTATGAGGGCGAAAAACACTCATGGGTCGTATTTACTTCCACCGCTAGAGGCGCTAATTTAGGAAATGCTCATATGGGTCGTATTAGACAGTAGGAACATATGACCTATATGGTCATATAGTTTGGAGGATTTGTTGTTTATGTCATAAAAGCACTTTGTATAAACATAATTATAATCAAACTCCATGAGTTCTTCCATTACAATCACAAGAAATGCATAATGTCATAAGAATTGGAAACATGCTACTTAGTGGAATTTTGGCCAGAAAACCAACTAAGCTAGCAAGACAAACGTGTTGTAGTGTGTCACCATCAGCCTTCTGGTCGGTCCTTTATCAGCATGAATCTAAACCTGATTTCATGGAGCAGAGGCTTGTGGCTTTTACTTTCCAGTTTTTTTTTCCCAATTTGGTGTGCAGTTTTTTGGGATGGGAACTGTGGTTAGCTCATCGTTTATTGTTTAATCAAGCAGATGGTGCTTTTTTTTTAAGAAAGTTCAAAAGAGGCTGATTTCCTGATTATTATTATTATTATAAGCAAGCTAAACGTACAGTATGTACTTTCAGAAGCTCGTGGACTTTGCACAAACCCTGTTAATGATAATGAGGCCAATTCAGCACTTTTTGACTCACAAAGCAATTGATTGGCATCACAACTTGGATTATGATGATTTAAAAAAAAAAAATTTTTTTTTTAATGGAACAAGAAATGCAATCCCTCCCTGGAGATGAAGCTACACAGACGCCCATGTCTGTTGTTTTGGAAAAGACTGACCCAAAGCTATATGCACGCCAACTCACCGGCCCGCCCAGCAGGAAGGTTCGTGGCTCCATCCCCAAGCCTCTCTCTAATCTCCCAGTAATACAGCTTGAGTCATGATAAAACAGCTCTGATGGAGGCAAATCCTGTTATCCAGGGCAGGGGGGGGGGTTTGTGGTGGTAGAGGGAGTAGCAGCCTTTGTTACAGGTGGTGGATGAGTTCAAGAAATGAACCCGAGTGTGGATTTTCAGGATTAAACGCACCAGCACAGCTTCTTAGAGGTAACACAAGCAGCATGCATCTGTGTGTGTCCTTTATCACATGTAGAAAGATAGACTATGCTATTTTCTTCTGTGCGCATGCACACACACACACACACACACACACACACACAGAAGACTAAAAGCACAGTAGAACACACATTTTGAGGCCAAGGAGGTTGGCTCCTAATGGAAATGCATTTCAGCTGCTGCCACACCTCATCTTCTATATTGCTTTTTCATTGAAAAGAGGGGCTCTTTGACTAGGGGACTACCGTTTTTGTAGGCTTTTGTTCCAACACTCTCATCTCTTGGAAGGACACATTAGCCCTTTATCTTTTAGAGAAATGCTGGCACATTATTTTTCCTTTATCCCGTTTCATATTGTCCTCTCACATTCAGATCTAGTCAAAAGAGATATGAGGAAGGCTTTATGTGATCCCTTCTTTTTTGTGTACCTCGTTTCCTGATAGATGGAAAACATATAACTAGGAACAAACCATCATTTATTTGTGGTATATTTTATTTATTTTCCCCTTTCTGACTGGTAATAATGTTGCAGTTGAAATCAAAATCTTAGATTCTAGAGTCCATTAGGTATTTGGGTAACACTTTAGATGTATATTGTGATTTTGTTTTTTGAAGTATGGTTTGTTGGCGATTCAGGATTTATATCCTCCATAAAATGTTAAATAAATTTACTTTAAAGTCCCTTGATTTAGCATTTATAAGCTACAAAATATATATATATATACACATGCAATGTAGGCTAATGTTTTTTACATTATTACAGCCATAGATGGGTAGTAACACGCTACAAATAACGCAAGTAACATGAGTAAAAAAGTCATTTTTTTAAGGAACCAGTACTTTTCACATTCCTTTTTAAAATGGTACTTTTACTTTTCACTCAAGTATTTTTGTGGGCCACTCATCTACTTTAAACTTTGCTACATTTGTCATTTGTTACAATTAGTCTGTTATTTACAACTGAAATGAGCTGTCATCCAATCTGTGCGAGCAGGAGAGCTCTGTTGCGGTACAGAGAGACATGCACTTGTGCCAGATATTAATGAGCTGTGCTAATGCAAAAAAAAAAGATAATCAGGCAAATAACTTTTTTAAATTTAAGGTTTGGTTGTGACACTGGTGGACGTGTTGGAAAGCAGCCTGCATCGCACATTCACAAGCCGGTAGAAATGGAGTATTAAAAATGTTTCTATGCAGAACAAACACAAGCTACAGTGTATAAACATCTCAGTCAGATGATCTCTGCACTGATTCTGATTTATGAACAGTGCAGTGTTATAGGCTGTCCTACATGCTAGTGTAAACACAATGCAGTACTATAGGCTGCCCTACATGCTAGAAAACTTGCTGTGTGCTGGTGCACCACCACATGCAGCTGGTGCTTTTTTTCTGCCTGTGTCCCTCTGAGTCCACCACTGCCCTCTATTTATAAGCAACTAGCAGTAACTCCATGTACATAAAAACAATAAGTCAAATAATTGTATTAAACAGAAAGAGCTCAATTAAAGATAATCAGCATGCAAAGCAAAGTGCATTCCCTAGATATAACCACGTTACACAGTGTTTATTTCTAACCTGATGCTGTCGGAGCGATAAACCGGATGTAGCCGGCTCCTAGTGCGCCTGCTCTGTGGGCCCAACAGCGCGGAAGACGTGCCTCTCACCCAGGGATTTTTAAAGGTGGTATTGACCTATTTAGTCTTCATGTGCCACTGAGCAGCTGTCACGGGACTGAACGGGGCTCTGCCTCCGACACTGTATCCAGTTCTCATTACACATCACGTTATACACGACTGTGACCTTTCACCCGTTTCACAGTTCCACTTCAGAGCACCAACATTATTCCTATTTCATGTCATGGATGTGAGAGAACATGCCATGGAAGGCAAAAATAAATTCTAACATGCTAGTCGCTCTGTCGACCATCTGTTGTCGTCCACTATGACAGTCTACACGGGATAAATGCTCGATCGCCGTGCCCGATGCCGTGTCGGGCTATAATCAGGCCGTGTGACTGTTCGTTCCAGTGTGCGAAAATAATACAAACACAATGAAGCAATTTACACCATGTGTGGTGTTACAACTGAGTTTCTGAATTCATTTCAAGTACTTTTTGACAGCTATGGCAATTGATGCTTGGTGATTAAATAAAAATGCACGTGAAAGATAGAAAGAACCAAACAAACAAGCAAATCAGGGAATGAAAGAAGTATGTATTCCTAATCCAGCCTGATTTCACTGTAGCTGGAAGCTCTTTGATAGCCTATGATTATCCATGTGCCCTGTCATTCACTGACAAAAGGCTGAAGGCCAGCCAATTAGCCTTTGGCCCGCCGAAAGCGATGCTCGGTCCGGGTTTGTTGTGGTGTGGTTATCTGTGATGGCTAGCAGTGAAACCCCCACTTATGGTGTCAAGAGGCTGTTTGATTCTTTTATCCGGCCTGACACTGCTGACGAGCTATGACTGCTGCAGAGTTATGATTGCAAACGCAAACAGGATGATAATACGCTTTGTCATTCAGTCAGTCCCTCAGATTTATGGTAGGCCGATACAGAGTATACAAATCATTCTCTGGAAATATTTTAAGCAGTATATGCATTGACATTATTTTCTCACATATAGCAAGTATGTAGGCTGATGTAGGCCTGCATTTTGAGAGAGATGGGCTGTATTTTTTAGAGTTAAAGGTGTTGAGATGAATCAGTAGAAAATTGGTTTTTTTTCTGTTTTTTTGTTGTCATTGGGCAAAAAATCCATAATAACCTTTCAGCATATTTTGATTCAAGTGGTAGAAAAACTAGACTTCTGTCTCTCCCTTGGCTCTGTTTTCAGGCTTTAGAAAATCTAGCTCGTGACGGATGATTTGGGCCAATCACAGGTCATGTCGGGGAGAGAGAGCGTTTTTTATTGGCTGTTCAACAAACACAGATGTGTGTGTGCCTCTGATGTGCCTTCAGTACAAGAAGCCAAAGGGGATACAGCTAATTCAAGACTAAACTATTAGATAATATTTTATTGTCATCCATCTATATATATATATGTGCAGGGAGGGGCTGGACAAAGATAGGAAAGGGGGTGAGCTGCAACAAGAGGTCCCACTTCGCTTCAATTTCAATTTTTTTTTTTGCTTTCTGCAGCTTTAATCCAGTTGTGGCACAAAAGAAAAAAAATGAAAAGCAGCTTACATCAAACATAATTGTTTGTATCATTTGTGATTTTTCTTTTTACACTAATCCTTGATCAAATATTGCTGCATGCTGTGTTTGTACGTATCCGGTTTGATGGAGTGAGCTTGAAATGAAAATGTGTCACCTGTTCCATAATCCTTGACAGGAGAGTATATTAAATGTTAATCCCTCACTATTAGAAATGGTGACAATACAAAAAAAAAGGGGGTTTGGAAGAGGGGAGGGAGAAGGGGATGATAAATGCTGGAGGAGAAGTAATTCACAATATGAGACTGAATTCTGAGGTAATAATGAGCTGAGATGATTGAACTATTCCACCGTTTTATGTTTTTCTCCTCAAGCTCATCCACACCTTCACAAGTAGGGCCTATCATGTTATTAGCTTCCTCTTTTGACTCTGCGCCCGCTGAGAGCGTCTGAGATTAGTCTTGGATCGGTGCTCAATGTTGCTTCCCTCTGTGACCAAATTGTATTCACTCGACAGCAGTCTTACAAGTAACGGCACCGAAGAAACAATTAGAGCCATAAAAGCTGATAGCTTGGGGCTCTATAGACCAACTCTCCCATTACTGAGTTATTAGACGGGGAGGGTTGGAAGGGGGGGGCTTTAAATGAAGGCATGGTTTGGAAAGAGGATTGAAAAGCATTACGAGGAGAGACGAGAAGAGAGGCAGCAGTTGGAAAAAAAATAAAATAAAGGAGACATGAGAGGAAAGGTGAAGAGAAATAAAAGGAAGAAAAGAGAAGTGGAGTGAAGCGGGGCTTGTCTAACAGTGGGATATAGTGGGAATATGAGGCGGGTTGGGATGAGGATAACATGACAGATCAAGGGATGAACTAAGTGAGGCAGCACACAAGTGACTGCAGACAAAGAAGAACAGCTGTTGAGCAACTTGTTTCACATGAAAACCTCAACAGGAAAGAAGACGAGAGGAGGGAGAAGTAGAGGAGGGGAGACATGTTTATTTTGTTATATTTATTCCATCCAGGTAAATGAAACGGCGGTGCAGCGGTAGCGTGGGTTTTCTCCGGGTTCTCCGGCTTCCTCCCATACATGTTAGGTTAATTGGTGACTCTAAATTGCCCTTAGGTGTGAATGTGAGCGTGCATGTTTGTCTGTATGTGTCGGCCCTGTGATTGACTGGCGACCTGTCCAGGGTGTACCCCCCCCCCCCCTATGTATGGTATTAAAACCAGACCTGCAGCACAATCTGACACAAATTATGTAGAATGCTTCTGCACGTTACATCAAATACATAAACTCACAATTACAGCCACTCCAAATGCACCCAGAATGAATTGCTCTAAAGGCAGTCAAGAAGACGACAAAGGCACAGGCAACTTTAATCCCATTTTTTCCTAGATTTTCCCTCAATTTAAATTCTCTCAATTTGGAATTTACTAAAATCCCAGAATGAACAGTATTCACCAAAGACTAAAATGGTGCATACAGCCAGGAATGAGGACAACATTGCTAAAGCCAGGAAATATTTAGCTAGCTAATTTGTTTGTTCCCTTATTTGTGTGTACATTTGTTTCAGGCTTGAAAAAAAAAAAAAAAAATCCCTGGATCATCAACTAAAATAATCCATATTGTGCTGCTGTGTGAGCACTCAGCATTTGAAGAAACATATTGTGCTTGGATGATAATTAGCTCAAATACATTGTGGTGGCATGTGGCTGGAGCTTGTGTCAATTTTAATTTTTCCTTGAAATGCAGTTAATGTATGATCTAATTTGTGCGAAAAGGATGCCATTCCCTTCCGGCACTTCATCAAGCGCACCCTGGTTTTGCTTTTATAGTATATGTATATGTCCATGACGAGAGATGATCAGGTTCAGACTTCTTCAGCTGTAAATGGAGTGTTGCCATAACAACCATTACCCTGTTGTTCACTCTTCCATGTGACACTTCACAGCCTTAATTACAACCCACTGCCTGGTTGTTGGAGAAATCCAGACCTCCCAATCCCGTTAAGTGTAAGGGGAACAAATTGTGATTACTTGATAATAGACACTGTTAAGTCTGCTCCATTAACCATGGTCCATTAGCATAAACAGTAGTTTGGCTGACCATAAATCACAATGGTATGTGTGCTGCTTGTTGTAATGGAGAACGTCTTTTGTGTGCCACGTGTACGGCCTTCACCTAAGCAGTCAAATTAAAGTAGTGTGCTGTGAGTTGTGATGAAGTCCTTCTGAATGTAGTTAAGTCAATATTATATTTGGAAATATTTTTATTTTACTTTAACATTCTGTGGATGGAGAGCAAAATCCCAGCCCTGTTTGAATACAACTGTTTGAATAATGGCATTTGCAGTCCAGGATGATTAGACCAGGGTGACTGTGATTGGTTTAAGGAAATACAAACAGGCCAGGGAGTTTTTTTTCACTATCCAGGAGTGAAAGCTCATTTAATCCAGACTTTCCCCCAGCAGCGCTGTGGAGATAAGTCTGGCTATGCGAGACTAGGATGTTGATAATGTACCTACATTATCTGTTTTTTTCCCCCATAATTGTTTGATACATACCAAGAGTAAATGAAACCATATCTTTGTTTCTTGCAGTAGGCAACACTAACATTACCTCATTTACAACTGAATGCAGATGAAGCACGACCTCTTGCCCTAATCAATATAAAAAAGAAAGACAGCTGCACTTTGATTGTCATATGTTTGAGAGCATAATTAAGCATAAAATGTAAACAATGATTAAAAAGGTTCTTAGGAGTCACTGAAACATGTGTTTAACTTGACAGAATTGATCAAAACTTGTGTGTGTTTCACTCAGGGGATAATAAATATTAGATGTTTAGCCTTCCGACTCTCTCTCCTCATGAGTCCTGTTTCGGCAATTAATGAAGGCAAAAATCGCAGAAAAATCAAAAGGATAGCTACGAAACAAAAACAAATCGATTTAATTTCAAACCGTGGTCAATTATAACTACATGTACACTTCTCCCTTGTCATTTCTACCCTCCTACACCTCTGTTTAGTTGGCCGTGCAGCTCTCGGCTCCACCTCGCCCTCTGGGACAATCCTGAGTAAAGCTTATAGAGTACTTTATTTCAACAATGTTTGGCTTTACCTTTCACTTCCCGTCCCCTCATGTCCCGCATGCAAGCCGAGTCAAGATAACACTCCTGGAACTCTTAATACCCAGGTAAATGCAATATACTGCAGATACAGGTGACACTGTGCGTGGTGTTAGTACAGTAAGTTGACTAAACCCAGTATGTGACTTCAAGGTTCGAGACCACCCAGCACTGGATATGCAAGTCTCTCCCTGGGAAACAAAATCTGCTGCAATAAAGCAATGGATGTATTTTTTTGTGATCTGTTTTTGTTTTTTTTTGTTTTTTTCCTGGGTATTTATCATTCTTTTCATTGCATTTCTAGAGTTGTATATTAGTCAAAAGCGTCACCAGCGGTGCGTTTAGGACCCTTGTTCTGTCAGTTTTGTGGATGGTACACTCTTTCCCTCAGTTCATGTGAGCGTTAGTACATCTGCCTTTTAATTGCCTGTGTTTTCAATCCCTGCAGTGAAATTCAACACCTCATTAAAACCTTCTGCAAAACCTGAATCATTCAGCGAGGAACAGGCAATTAAAGGGATGTTGGCATGGAGTTCCTGTTGGCTGATTTATTGATTGGCTGACTGTGGTTGGTTACTTGTGTGTCTCACATCCATCCTCTTTTCTTTTTTTTTTTTTTTTGAGGGGCGTTTACATGTGATGTCTCTCCAAAACTGTCATTTTCAGAACCAAAAATGACAACTGGTGAGGTCACGTGGTCGTGAAATATTATTACTTGTATATTCATTTAGCGTGCTGATAAACATTTAAACAAGAAGAAAAAACATGTCTCTGAAGAAAATAACTTGAAATTAAATCTCCAGGTAACCAAGAAGCACAGTGGACATTACTCATGGATTACCTGGATTATCCAGAGCAATTTAAAGAGAAATGACTTCACAGATTGCGCTCTATACACATTAGATATTAACCCTCTTGTATCAGTCTTCAGTTGCAAGCTTAACATAAATTGATCCAAGTATACCACACGACGCTGTTTACCCAGCGTTTGGTTTCAAATCATTTCCTTTCCCCAATTGGGATTTTCTTTTCATCGCCATGAGTCTGAAATAGTGACAGTCATTGGGTTTTGGTGTTTTCATTACATAGTTGAAACAAAAAACAGCATGATTGGGAATTTAAAACACGGTCACCTGCTGAAAGTGGAAAGTATTTTTTCCCGTTAGTTTGCTGCGCTTGTGAGCACGAGGCTTTAATTTGAGCTGCACCCCGGCAAAGATGATTAATGGAATTCCTATGCACTCGGATCGGTTCTCACAGGTGATTTAAAGGTATAATAATCCTTTACGATATTGCTCTGTGGTTTCCAGGTCATTAAAATAACACCAAATGTGTCAGAGGAACACAAACAGTTCATTTAAAACAGATTGCTGGCCTAGCGCAGGACTGGGATCCAGACACTGGGGAGCTATTGCTTAGGTGTCACATCTCTTGCTGTTTGCATGGAAGAAAAATGGAAAACATTTAGTGTGGCTCATATCTTGAATTTCCTGGATAATCCACACACTTATGGATGAAGCATTGCCCATCTGGAGTATTTGACTGATCTTCTGCTCTGGCATGTCTGTGAGCTTATTTTACAAGAAAAAAAATCTTATCTTTGTGCATTTTTAAACACTTCTTCTCTGCAACCCTTAAATGTTTTGCACAATAGACACATTTTTGCTGAATGAAAATTACAGGATGTAAATCTCCACATTGTCATTAAGTCCTCCAAACCACACGACCATATAGGTCGTATTTTCCGACCCTCTAATCGTTTCCTAAATAAGCGCCCCCTATCGGTGGAAGTAATATAAGCGTTTTTCACCCTTATACACCTAAACGTTACATTTGTGGTTTTAAAACCGACGTTGTAGCGGTAGCTTTAGGTTTAGGCCACAACATTGACAGGAGCCACACATCAACCAGCGGTCCTTTAAATTCGAGAAAAAGTATACTGTATCCAATTAATTCAAATGTATATTAATGATACATCAATGAATCATAATGTTAGTATCGAGCTTGTACCCCTCCAGTCACCCTGCTCCTGCATTTCATGTGAAGTTGAAGGGGAATATGTCTCAGTTTGGATCCCCACTCAATTTCAGCAATCAAGATATGTCCTAATTAAAGCACTTGCCACCGGTCATAATACTCAGAATAATTCACAGTCATCATTCTTCCTCCATGCCTTATTTTTCCTGCTGGGAATTATAGCGAAGCCGAGCAGTAGATATCGTGGTGGTGGGTATACATGTGTAATTCTTGTTTCAGACTGCTGAATCTCTTCCAGGCCTAGTTTCTGTTTGATCTATAAAAAGAGGATTGGAAGGTTAAGTTTCTTCCCTGGAGAACTTCAGAGTGTCCTGCTGAGCTTCATTTAAGCCACACGATACTTTGCAAGTAATTAGGAATCTTTGTTGGAGACAAAATACATTGTAACTGAACTCCGTGTGCCTTTCAGCAAACCCGGGTCTGTAAAGAACTTGGATGTAATGATAGCAAGCAGGGGAATCCTGTTCTTTATAACAGGCTGGGGCGCGCTGGTGGCTCAGTGGTAGAGCGCGCGCCCCGTGTACAGAGGCTAAAGTCCTCGACGCTGTGGGTTCGTCTCTCTCTCACCGATTTCTAGTCTACCTTCGGCTGTACGATCAATAAAAGGCAAAAAAGCCCCAAAAATCATCTTAAAAACATAATAGCCTCTTCTCATTCACTGTTTGTACTTAAACCTATGAAAAGTAATGCACTATAGTTTGTATATAACACACACATAACTTATTTTAACCCAAACCACAATCTTTTCCAAAACCTAACCAAGTAGTTTTGTTGACTAAACAGTTTCTGCACTGCAGGAGTTTGCACAGTGATCGCTCGTGTTGCTGGACTTTCGTAGGATCGAGCATGAAAAACTGTACAGAACTTTTCATAAGGTATCATACGAACTGTTGTATGAGGATACATTGAACATAATAATGCCTTTTTGGCTGTACAGGTAAATAAAGATGATATTTAATTGAATTACTATGGTGGAGTTCTGTAAAACAATTTTTTTTTTTAAAGATTATGATGCTCTCTAGACTTTTTACACTGTTTTGCTGCTACTTTTTTTTACTTTTCAACTGTATATTGTATATAGTGTGTGTATTTATATATTTTTCACTGATGCGTGTGTGTGTGTGTGTGTGTGTGTGTGTGTGTGTGTGTGTGTTTTTAATCACGTTTTTAATTCCAGAAACACAATCTTAGGACTACACTACACCTCAATT
>JAOVVB010166039.1:0-11528 GCA_028570985.1 Heterobranchus longifilis | reverse complement strand
GGGGGGGCGGGGGGGGGGGGGGGGGGCGGGGGGCGGGGGGGGGGGGGGGGTCGGGATGGGAGGTCATGGTGGGGACAGCCTTGTCTGGCTCCCTCAGGACCTCAGGCACAGGTGACAGAGTCAGGGAGGGAGCCCTCGGGGGAGACACGGGCAGAGGGGAGCCAGCCGAAGGAGATGCACCGCCAGCGGAAGGGCTGCCGTTCACCAGTGGCGAGACGGGAGAAGTCGTAGCGCTCCTCGCCTGCCCGTTGATGCTGTCTCTGTGGACTCGAGAAACCAGCCTGGGCTGGCCGGTCGGGGTGGTGGAGGTGGTTGCAGCAGCTCCGTCCCTGGGACTCAGGCTGGGGCTGACGGCCCTGCCAGGTGGGGGGGGCTGAATGGATACAAGCAGGCCGTGGGCAGTCTTGAAGTGCTCCATTAGGTCACAGGTGATGAGCCTGTTGGGGCAGTATGGGCACACCATCTGAGAGGAGCCGGCACCTACGCCTTTGGCTCCAGCTCCTGGGGTGGCTGCAAGTGTGGTGGTGGTGTGGGGAGGAGACGTGGCATCGGAGGCCGGTATGGCAGAGGGGTGAGGACTGGATGATGAGCCTTGAGCCTGGGCCACCCACTCAGCGGGCAGAGCTTTAGCCTCCACGGGGTGCAGAAGATCCGGGTGCTCCTGCTGAGGCCTGCTTTTGGGAGATGTAGAGGCGGATCTCTTGAGCCTGTTCAGCTGCTCCAAGGTGTGGGGCTGCAGGGTGGTGGCAGGGCAGTAGTAGGTCTTATGAGCCAGGTAGTTCTCAATGCTGTTGAAGCTAATACTGCAGGCGGTGCACTTGTGGTAGTCAGTAAGAGGCAGGGCAGGGAGAATACTGCTACTGCTGTGCCGTGGAGCCTCTCTCAGACGGGGCCTCTTGCTGAGGTCAATTGGTCCATCTCCTTCGGGGCTGGAGCTGCCTGCCCCGCCGGGAGAAACCTCTTGCTTCACTGCCAAGCCCAAAACGGAGGGAGATGGTGCAGAGGCAGCAGCATTGGCGGCGGCGGCGGCAGCCGCCGCAGCAGCAGCGTTGGCTAAGGCTTCAGTTCTGGCCATGTGAATCTCGTACATCTTCTTCCGCTTGCGTTTGCGGATGGGCTGGGGAAGGAAGGCTGCTGTGGTGCTTGCCTTGGCCATGTGCACGGCTCGGTGGTTGGATGGGTCATGGCGTGACGCGCAGTAGAAGCGTTTGTGAACAGTGTAGTTTTCATGGCGACTGAAGCGGATGTTGCAGGCTTCGCAGAAGGTTCTATTGGGATCGTCTTCTTGGTCCTCTGCAGAACCACTAGCAGGACTCTGGCTGCCTTCGCTTGCTCTTCCTCCTCCTGCCCCTCCTCCCATACTTCCACCTCCGCCCTCCCCTTCAGAAGAGGATGATATTCCCTCTCTCCCCGCAGGGGTTTCTGCCTTCACTTCCACCACCCTCCTGGATTCTGTTGCTCCACTCCCTGCAGGAGGCTCAGAGTCAGTTGGAGAAGCGGAGGCCGCTCTACTTGCTGCTCCACCCTGAGGAGATGCGGACGAGCCATGTGCCCCACTGGAAGGCATCGTTGCTGGGGCTGCGTCCCTCGTCGATCCAGGGCCTGAGGCTGAGGCAGCACCTTCTCCGTGGTGCCTGCTGGAGCAGTACAGCCTCTTGTGTGCATAGAAGTTGTTGATGTTGTTGAAGGTGATATCGCACTCAAAGCAGGTGGCTCCTTTGTGGGGGGGAGTGGCTGCGGCTGTAGGTGCAGTCGGTCCAGAGGGGAAGAAGGCCGCTGGGTTGTTCTGAGGAACTGTCTGGCCCTGTTTCAGACGGCTGTGGACCATCTCGGACATTTTAGCCAGTATCTCCGAGGCCTGAGGCAAAATGGCTGCCTCGGGATTAAACATGTACTGAGGCAAGAACATTGCTCCTCCAGGAAGAACTGATCCTGTACCTCCCACATGTGCGGGGCTAGAACCAGGGGTGGGACTAGTTGGTTCTGCCTTCACAGTTGCGGTGGCTGGACTCTTTGGAGAGGTTGATGTCTGGCAGGAGGACGTGGCAATTTGCTCCTCCTTTGCCTTCCTTCTTGCTTCTTGATCTCTCTCCTCTCCACCAAGCTCCTCCTCCTCTCCGTCCTCCTTAATCTCCATCTGCTGCTCTTCTGTCTCGGAGTCTGAATGAGGCTCCTCTTTGATCTTTAGTTCAGGGGTTGGGGCATCAGGAGGACTGTAGTCTGGAGGCGTGGCTGAGCTGCCGTTTGCACCAGGGCTGGATGAGTCTGGCATAGGGACACAGGCTAGGGGCTCCCTCTCCTGGGAAGACGGCTGGAGCTGGGGGTGGTCAACTGATGATGGGGTACTCTGGCGAGGGGTGGGACTCCTTTCGGCTGGGACCCTAACCTCTAGGTGGGTTCGTACGTGCTGCTGAAGCTGGGCAGGGGAGTCAGAGTTGTGGCCACATACTTGACACTTCAGCACCACACCAGAGTCTCCTGGACTGAGACCTGAAGAAGAGAATCCAGATTAGTGAACTACAACAGTAGCTTACATGTGAATTAGAGAAGGAACAGTTCACGAACAGGCATGTCAGTATTGTTGAGTTAACTTTATCCTCACACAGAAGTTAGTAAAAAAGGACCTTTTCACACCTGAAAGTCTGAACCAAGGTCCATGTCCAGGTTCATGTTTTTGTTCCATTGTATACATTTGATCCAGTTAGTTTTGGTTTCACATTGCAGTTAAGGGAACGCACGGAGGAGACAGTCAGGCTCCTCCTACCCCCAGCATGTAAACTGTCTCTCTATGGACAACATCCATAACAACAACATTGGGGGGGGGGGGGGTGAAATATATGCAGCCCTGTAGTCACAAAGAATGCAGGATTTCAGCACATGATTAAAGTAACGTTACTTCAGCTGCGCTATAATACCCCCTCTCACCGACACTTCAGCAGTAACTCCCGAACTTTATTTTTCTTGCAGAAGAACACAACAACCGTGTGTTTGGTTTATGGCAGTAGCCTCTAATGTGTCACTTTTCCTTTTGATAAGTCCAGCCATATTCCCTTCATTGTATTTCAAATACTGCACTTTATTTTCAATTTGAGAAAACTAATCTTTGACAATGTTTACATTCTTTATGTTCTTAGCCAGAATTTTGTTAAGGTAAAGAGTTGTTTAATTTTTTGCTAAATAAATAAATGACAAATGAAATTGACAATGCCCCCCCCCCCCCTTCCCTCTGTACAAAAACCTTACGGAACAGAAAACCGCGACCCCAGAACCGTGAACCGGACTGTGAATTTTGTGAAGTGCTCCAGGCCTCGTTTGAATGGATTGAAAATCGGCTGTCACAAAGACGGGGTGTCTTACCAGTGGACAGGGGCAGCTTGGGAAGGCCTGGTCCTGGGGAGTAGACCTCACTGCGAGACCCAGGCTGGCAGACCATGTGGCTGGTGACCAGATGGCTGTACAGGATGTCCCTGGTGGTGGAGACGAAGCCACAGCCGTGACACACGCCGTTCAGTGTGTCCGTGTGCACCTTCAGGTGGCGTTCACAGTTTGCTTTAGTGGTGAAGGCCGACAGACAGATGAGACAGACAAATGGACGCTCACCTGTGGAAGGACAGACAGCAGGGACGCTGGAAGTCAGGCAGAGTTGGGGGTGCTGGTTTTTGTATTCATTTGAATGAACAACAACATTTTTACACCAGTTTTACAACAGACAGGAAACACCAACATGCTGTATGTCAAAGCAACAGAGCACCAAATTCAACAACAGTCAACGTATTCTCATCAACGGAAACGTAGGAAACGTTTCGTATCTTATGAAATAAGAATGAAATTAAATGTTCACAGTTTTAAACTCGACGGTCACTGTTTTAAACATGTGGTTAGCGGGAAAAAATGGGTAAAACGGGAGTAGTTGGTTAAGTTTAGGCAACAAAACTATTTGGTACGGTTAAGAAAAGATAACAGAGTTTGGGTTAAAATAAGCAGTGGCACCAGCAGGACTGTATTTCATAGCACACACAAGAACTGGTGCTGGTGGCTCAGTGGTAGAGCACACACTAAAATAAATGTACTTCTTCCGCATGCCGCAAGTGAATCTGACATGAAAACATCATTAATAAATGATCAAATATGCATCCCATGTGATTTTCCTGCACCTGATTTTACCCTCACATGATGACATTTCATCCACTATATTTATTAGAAATAACCTAGTGTCACTACTGTTTGTGATTGTGCACACACACACAAATCAGCTCCACCTGTGGTGAGTAAACAGCAGAGGGGCAGAAAGGCGTGGAGAAATGTGCTTCTGATGGAAATGACCAGGCTACTGCTCGCCAGAGAATCGCGGCACTTCGCAGCAGTTCCATGTCTGATGAAAACCTGCCGTAAACCAGCAGTGTCCTCAATTAAAATTCAAAGAGGTCCAGTTACAGAAAAATTCCTCAAGTAAAGGTCCAGAACATTGTAATGTCTAACTTGCGTTATGATTTAGTGTCATATATATTTAAGTAGTATGTAGTCTTCAGCTGACTGTCAAATAAAATCAATAAAGTAGCCTACCATTCAATAATATTTCAACAATATTTCTTGTCAGTTTTCACATTGAAGCGGAGGGATTATAAATATTTTTTTAAAAATGTTATTTTCTCATTTAAAGTAAAATAAGGGCTGCAATTTAAAATGGGCATCTTAAAATAAGATGCTTAATTTTAGAAAAAATACAATTAAAAAGCATAGTTTGAGTTTCCCTTTTTCTTCTTTTTTATCTCGGCAGTCTCTACCAGTTTTATAATAAACAAATCTCCAAACATCTTAACAAGTGAGCAGCTGTAACACCTACTTTTCTCTGTCTTTCCCTCTTATAAGGAACCAGTGAATTGATGTGAGGATTCTGGTGGATCGATCATAATGGGCTCTCAGATCATTTATTTTCTATGCCCTCAGTGTGTATGTTTCCTCAAAAGAGTGCGTTGTCTCGTAACGGTACTTCACATTAGCAATTTTAAGCCACGGTCTAAAGACCATGTCATCAACATTGTCTGTTCTTGATCAAAAAGCTCTCAAAAGCTTGCTGTCTACTTTCCTCTGACTCACTTATTGCTGCTGTCTTCTTCTCTCCCCTGCACCGACCTGTGTGTTTATCTCACTGATGACACAAAGACACAGATTTGATTGGCTGAATGGTGTCACGTGACATGATTATAACGCCTGTAGTTGGTTTCCTTTGCCACTAAGCCAGTGCAGTGAAGGCTATAAAAGCTGCACCGGTTAAAATAGAAACTCTCTGTCAAAATATAATTATTCTCAATAATTTTGGGGTTATAGATCCGGGTCCAGAGAGGACGGCGTCTGGGTCCGGACCCAGACCGCGGTCCTCCTGTTAGTGACCTCTGCCTTAAACCCTGGACCCTCACAGACTTAACTGACGTCACCTGGTAGTGCCTGAGTGCAAGAGGCTGCAAGCACTCTAAATGGTATAAATAGGGATGGGACAGCACTTTGCAGCGACATATCACGTTGCCTTGACGACGCCAAAGCATGTTCAGAATCGCTTTATTCGCCAAATGTACAATGTACATGTAACACAAGTTAAAAGGTTAAGGTAAAAAGTTATAAAGTTAAATATAAGAATTATATACTGCACAGTTAAGAATGATGACATATACGGTTTGGCATTGTGTGCAAGTTAAGAATAATAAATATGCTGCGTAATGCTACATTTGCACATGTTGCACAGTTCAAATATTGCACTTGCATGGGCAAATATTACATATATTGCACGGGCACATATTGCACAATATTGCACAGGCACATATTGCATGTTATGTACATTTGTGGGTTTGGGACTTTTTATTTTACCTTTTTTACCTTCTTCACAGCCAAATTAAGGGGTCGGTCCCTGATTTGAACGTGTTCCAGGCTCTTGCCTTACAGAGTGGACGAGAGGTAATTGTCAAATAGCTTAATCAATTTACTAATCAGTTTACTCGCCATTAAGCAAAATGAAAAGAAATGGTTGATGAATAAACTAGGTTCATAATATAGCCTGTGCTTGCAGATTTTTATGCATCATCTTTGTTAATGTAGAGTTTTTGTGTAAATTTACTCAGCCAGGCTAAACAGCCATGTGCCAGTCCTCCTTGTTAATCCTTGTTTTAGTTTTTTTATGCTTCCGGGATTTCTCTGGTAACCTTGTGATTTAACTTCACAATGCTATGAATTGTGGGTAATTCCCTCAGGCAAAGTCTGCAGAAACGCAGACTTACTGAAAGTGTTCAGAAGTGTAGAGAGTGTAGAGACTGGGATTGGGCCTCAGTCTTATTTGTGGATTGTTTTTTTGTATATTTTGTATACTGGGCCAGTTGTGTCATCAAATTTAAAAGTATGAAAGCTGATCGGATCCGTCTCTTTCATGTGACTAATAAAAGTCTGGCCACGTGTCAATATATTGTCCCCCGCTGCGACATATCGACCAATGCAAAATACCAGTTGATTCGATGGCCGAGAATAAAAGTGCTGTTTGTCTGTGAGGTGAAAGCTGCCTCTCATCAAACGTGGACTGGAAGCTGTGACTTTCATCAGTTTAGTGTGAAATCAGTGCGGGGACACGAGGCACGTGTGCAGCTGTGTGAGCCCGAGAAAGATTTCCATTTTTGTGTAGCAGACAATATGACTGTACTGCAGGTCATTAATATCCCGCTATGAAGCCAAGGTTGGTTTTCTTAGCAGTAGGAGTTGATATAAGTCCATCCTTCACGGGAACTGTACACGTGCTTTTGGATATGGATGCACCGATCTGACTTTTTCAGTCCCGATACTGACACCTGGGCTTTGGGTATCAGAGAATACCGAGTACCGATCTGATACCAGTCGTGTTTAATTAATAAGCTCACTGTGTGGAAGTGACTGGGATCATTCTTTTATGTGTAAGACTTATGCAACCATGAAATATACATAGATGGGTAGCTCACTGGGTAGAGCATGTTCTTACCGTGGCATCTAAATAAAGCATAAAATGGCTAAAAAAAAATATTTTTAAGATTTTATTTTATTTTCTCAACATATATACCCTTCCTACATCAACAAGACAAAGACCTGCAGTCTTGACAACAAAGCAAAACCAGACAAGGAAAAAAATAAAATAAAAATTATATATATATATATACATACATACATATATATATATATTATTTAAAAAAAATGTCAAATGAAATCTTATAAAAAACAAAGAAAATAAATTAATAATACTAATTGAAAAATAAGAAAGCCAACAAACAAATGTACAGAACATTTCTTTTTAATTAAAAAATAAAATAAAATAAAATAAACACTCATTTACTTCACACATCAAACATATAAGCTCAACCTTCACTTCATATTTTGTCACTTTAAATGGCATAATGCTACAAATAAATAAACATACTCCTCACCATATATATGTCAAATATCATTCATCTCTATCTAGGACACACATCTTTTGTCCTTCACCAGCTGAAAGAAATAATAGGAAATAAAAAACAACAACAAAGAAAAGAAACAACCAAAAACCTCAAATCAGGTTTAAAGGCCACGTTTTTTATGTATCCGATGCTTGTAATACTTCTCCCCATACAATTTCAAATTGAGTTAATTTGTTCTTTTCTGTCTAAAATGCCCAAAAAATATATATTTTAAAGAAAAGAAAGAAAATGATATATGGCAACATGGTGGCAGATTATTTAACAACATATGATCATAAAAACAGAAGGGAGAGTGGAAGAAGGTCAACTGGAATGAATGACCTAATGAGCTACATTGTGTGTTTTTTGGATTTCCTGCTGCTTTTAGTACATTTTTATCAGCTTTTATCATTAAAGCTCGCTTTCTGTTTTGTAATCTGCCTGCTGCCTCTGCCTCTCTGCATTTGGGTCCTCCACCTCCACCTTCACTCTACACACACCGTGACACCGTCAGGAGCTAATGAGCTACATTGTGTGTTCTTTGTGTGCAGTTGAAAAGATGACAAAAGGTGAATGATCAATCATTAAGGGTCAAAGTCTGTTTTTAAATGATTGTGTGTGTGTGTGTGTGTGTGTGTGTGTGTGTGTGTGTGTGTGTGTGTGTGTGTAATGTTTCTATTTCTTTAAAACACAGTGGAAAATATGTGTCCATATATGGCCACAAACACCAGGCAATTTAGGCCTATTGAAAGAAAAACAAAGTTAATGTAACCGCTGATAACAGTGCATATAAAGGCATGGTATTTATATATTTAGAATTGAATTTAGGTGCTCTCTGATCATGCACAGTACATCAAATATGTAGAAGTGCTCAGCTCACATGGACTTAAACAAGACAGGGTTACTTTTAAAACATATTCCACTACAGATTACTGAATACATGCCCTAAAATGTCATTTTTAACATATTCTAAATACGACAACTTTGAATTACTTTTGGAATACTTCAAAATCATCTTGCTGAGCTCATTTGTCTGGGTATTATATCATACGTACCTGTATACCATTGATAGAACAGTGGTAGTTTTTTTTTAGTTTATTTATTTAGCAAATAAAAAGGGAAAAGAAGCCCAGAGGCTTGTACAGAGTTCCCCACACATCAAGAACAAAAATTAAAACATGAGACGAGTACACAGATGAAGCCATCTAAAAGTTCCCCTCCCAGCCTGTTCCCAGCTCACCTCCAGCTGCTGGAAGTCTCGCCTCCTCCTCCTCCTCCTGTTTTATGACAGGTTGCGTCTAGATTCCACTGTAAACACACCCACTCGTTCTTTTTCAGGGTGTTGCCATGATGTGGTGCTTCCTCCACACAAAAAAAATAATTTAATTCCAGCCACTGACCAGGCAACATCCAGTCAAGGAGGCATGGGACATTCTCGGTAGCTTCATCTGCCATCAAAACATGAAACAAAAACGATGAAGAGTATGATAAGTAGTTGTAAGATATGATAATGTGTTGAACTCTGCCATGTTGGGTCCTTGAATCTGAGGGAATTGGGCCTGGAAAGTCTTTGAAAAGTCCTTGAATTTGATGTTTGAGAAGCTGTGGGAACCCTGATATTTGCAGTGGGATCTCCTGTAGATGATAGTGATTTATCTAAACAGCTGTCTGCAGTCACCCACAGCATCTGGATTCCTGATTTACATCCAAAAGCATTGAAATAATCTAATCTGATGATCATAACATCACACTTCATATGCAGACTGTGAAGACCCTGACGAGTAAAGATTCAGCTTTTTGAAGGACTTGGAGTTGAGGGTTTGCAAATCTCAGAGAACTTTGAGAAAGAAAAAGGTTTCTCTCCTCAAATGAGCAGCTGTCACTGGCACTGAGGGATTGAAAAGCACACACAGTTGGGATTTGCAGAAAGTTTAGAGCTGACTCATAATTCTTAAATAGTCTGTTAAAGCCATCAGCCGTCGCCTCTGCCTCTGAACTCACCTGAACTGAGCAGGAAAGTGTGGGCTGGTTTTCTGTTTTTGTCTTTTTTTTTTTACTCCAGAGCACTGCTTGTGAGAACTTAAAAGACAGGTGGTAAAACAAACTTCATTCCTGAAGGACCTCTGAGTCCTGCCCACTCCTGCTGCTCTTAAATGAGAAGACAAGGAGCTAAATACAAGAACTCTGAATTAGTGAGCGTCTGATGAAGTGTGATGATTCAATAACGGCCCACGCTCTAAACGCTGTCTGCACTGGTTTTTCAATTTCGTGCTTCTGCTGCAATTGCTGTGATTTGAACCACCGGGCAGCAGATCGAAGTATGTTTGCTCTTTTTTTTTTTGTTGTTGCTATCAAAGTGGATTGCCCTCTAACAAACACACTGATGAGTTTTCTTGTTTTCTCATCCGTTTGATGTTTATTTGAGGGGAAAGTGGCGGAAAGCCCAGCAACTATCTTTTTCAAAATACGTTTGATCCCGCTGTGTGCCCCGTCATGGCAACAAATCGTGTGTGTAGTGTGGAATAGAAAAAATACAGAGGCCCCTGGCCCCTGTTGTTGTGGTTATTGATCATCTGCCGCTGAGCTCCTCACAGCCAGAAAACAGGAATATATGAAAGTATTAAACTTTATGTATGCCAAGCATGCTCTGCAGGGACACAGATACTCAGGTTAGATTTTGGTGCTAATTGCACATTAAAGGATAGTTTCATTTTTTTTTTCAAGTCTCCCTGCCTCCCTGTACATAGCAACAGGTTTTGGTTCATACTGGCTACCAGAAGAACCTCCTCCGACTGTAATGAGACCCCTGGCGCTGTATTACAGAACATTCTTATCTTAAAGCTCAGGTAGGCAGAATATTTTTGGTGTCATTGGGCAAAAAAATCCATAATAACCTTTCATCATATTGTAATTCAGGTGGTCTGAGAGAAAACTTGACTCCTGCACCTTGTCTTGGCTCTGTTTCAGGCTTCAGAAAATCGAGCCCGTGAACGGCAAACCTTGGGCCAATCACAGCCTCATTTCAGGGAGAGAGCGTTTCTATTGGCTGTTCTACTAACACAGATGCACGTGCATGTGTCTCTGGGAAAATGCTGCTAATAGCTTCACATTCTGCTAACATAGCCACCATGATAACCACAGGCTGCAGCTGATTCAAGTTCATGTTGATGAATCAGTCTGTCATCTCAAAGAGCTTCACAGGTCCAAAAGTTTGCAAAGAAAACTGGACGATAATCCTCATTGAGCTGCTGCTGTATAGTTACAGCATCGGCCATCGGGCCGAATGAATGAATAGTACGGAGGACAGGTTACTGAGGGAAGGCGGAGCCCCGTGGATATCTGCAAGAAGAGGTCGCACTTCGCTTCAAATTGTGGCTTTTTTTTTTGCTCTCTGCATACTGCAGCTTTAATTTAATAGAAACCAGTAGTGGTGAATAAGACAATTTAGGGTGAATAATTAAAAGAGCTCATTAGCATGACCATATAGTGTTCTACTCAACTTAGAGAGAAAGGACATCTTCATTCAAATCAACATAGCAGAATGATTCAAAGTGGCGGCCATTTTTATGTTTATTGTGCAACGGACTAACTTCCATATAAACCGACTCGGCAAGTCGCGGCCTCACTGATGTGAGGAGTAGTAACATTACGAAGGATGGAGAGCCAGAGTTTAAATGTGTATTATTTAATGTTAAACTAAATGTTTCATACACACACTCTCATTAAAGCACATTGCTCTCGCCAGATGACTGACAACTTTGTTCGGCTTATTTTCTGTAACCAGTGTAGCATGAAAGCTTGACAGAATTAGCAAGGTAGCTAACTAGCCAGCCGTTGGCTAGTTCCAGACCATGATCTGAACAGCGGGCTGGTGCCAGCGGCAGGGCTGGGGTCCCTCTGTGTCCCCACCGCTAATTCGGGATAAACCGAGACCCTGCAACTTGTCATTTCCTGTATCTGTATCACATGTGTTTAGTTACGGCCTCGCCTCTGTAGGAGACTACCAGCTGTTCTCTGAATGTATTGATTCCAATGGGAGAAGTGAACACAGATTATGATCGATCCTTTCTCCCCATAGTCACCAAA
>JAOVVB010166011.1:0-11528 GCA_028570985.1 Heterobranchus longifilis | reverse complement strand
CTTCCATAACATGTCTTCTTTCAGACTAGTGGAAAGAAAACATCCAAAATACACATTTAGGTGTTTATTTTACTACACGTTATCTATTTGCGTATGTGGGTTTTCCCTAAATTCACCAAAAGTTAGCATTATATAATGCTTTATTTGCATATTTAAACATAACATTTCAGAAAACTTGTAATACAAAAAATAATAATTGTCTCATGGGGAAGTTTCATGGTGATATCTATTAGCGAAACATGTTTACCCCATGCACCTGCAGTGTCTTGCAAAATGTGTGGAATTTTACATTAGGCTACATATCTTTTAAGGTCGTTTTTTTCTAAATGAGTTTTTCTCAAACTGAGCCAAAAATCTCCACTTCAGCAGCACTTACATCTACCAAACTTTCCACTTTCATTCCTCTCTATATTCTGAAGGATTTTACAGAGGGCTTTGGTCATATATCATTCAGAGCCTGATTTAACATTAAAAAAAAAAAAAAGAGATAAAAAGAGATATCCAAAATTCCCTCTGTAAAAACCTTTGACTCAAATATGTCAATAAAATTATTTGTGTTATGGAAATGTCTGCAAAGTATGCATATTTAATGAGATAGGGGCTCATTTGCATATTTAAACATACAATTTCAGGAAACTTATAATGCAAAAAGTAACTGTCTTAATGTAAGTAATCAACTGGGCAAGTTCCATGGTGATATCTATTAGTTAAATATTTTACCTGTATGTCTCGTCTTGAGTGAATATTTTGGTTGCTCAGCCAGTAAAACCACCTGTTATTCAGCGGTTACAAAGGAACAAAGACATATGTGTGTGTGTGTGTGTGTGTGTGTCTGAGCTGCACGTCTTCAATCTTGAGACTCTTTTTGCTGATGTCTTGGTTTTGCTTTGGTCCACAACTGGATGCTGACTCCTCTTTTTTTCTGATTCTCTGTAGTTGCATGTTGCAGGCTGCTGCAGACATCTACATCTCTGCGATCCCCGAGAGACTCTAAAAGTATTATCTCTTATATTATATTAGATGTGAAAAGAGATTTCTACAGCTGATTGTTTTTGATTGATTCTTTTGAATTTGATTGGATTTGCTTTATCTTACTCCAAAAGGGATCTGGCAGGGGCATCTAAAGGCAGCAGATGTACATGCGGTTCTGTTTATACTACATCGGAAATGTCCCCACATGTACAGACATAGCATTCAGGACAAAATTTATGTCACACAGACACTCAGAGTCCTAGTGGCTACGGGGAGGCCGAAGGTATAATTTGAGGTTCCCTTGTATCTTGACATTATAATTAACTCTGATCTGGTCTTGGAGCCTGACTACAGTTATGGCAAGAGTTTGACCAATACACTCAAAACTGGGCTTTTATTACATTTGCCAACCGAAGGCCAAAATATCAACTTCACAAACAAGAGTTCTTATAAATGCTGTGTATTGATCTCATCCTCTGGCCTGGCACCGCCACACTAATTTGCAAATGCATCTTAATGTGGAAACTCTCAGTTCATTTTTGATTTCCAAGGGGCGCAGACCTAAATGCCTCTGGACGCAATTGGACAGACCAACAACTAATCCGAGCGACTAAACAACATCGAGCTGAGCGACATCATCGCCATCACCTGTCAGCCCTCTCTCTTCAGCGTGCACCCATTAGCTCCGCTGTAAAAGTGAAAATGAAACTTAAGTCTGCTCACGCTTCTTGCAGATGGTTCTTTAGCCCCAGGAACGACCCTGTCCCACTGTGGCTCCGACTAATTCACTGCACAGAGCATGCTGGGATACCAACGAGCCAAGGTGGTGGTGCGACAAGAGGGAGTGAAATTCAAACGGCTGCATGCGACCATTGGGGCAGGGCTTCCGCCTTTGCTCCAGTCAAACTCCTACGGCAACTAGAGGGCAGCATCTAACAACAACCGTTAATATAGTAGCTGATAACAGCCCATTGAAAGGGCTGATAACAGCCTTCTGGACAGGGGGAGCAGATAACCATTAATAACGCCCATTCAATCGCCTGATAATGCCCGAATCGAGTGCCCCTCTTCACAGACATGCATCACCATGCATGACCTTGATTGCTGTCTGTCTGTCTGTCTGTCTGTCTGCCTGTCTATCTAGTTACCAGGCTACTTTTCCCTCACTGATCACCATAACATTGCGACAATTAATTATTTTTAGGCTTGTGACATAAAAATTGTCAAACAGAACTACACTGGACTATTACTGGGTACCCCCATGGTTCTCCAAAATTTTTTAAGACCTTTTTAGGATGAAATTTAATGCCAACTTCACAGCCATACTGGCAAAAGTATGAAATATCAGTAGAATTTTAATCCGTAGAAAATGATTATTTATCAAATATTTGAATTTAATGCACTGTACTGTTGTATGAAGGCTGTTGCTCAGAGTGGTCATCCACTAACCGGAAGGTGTCCCCGGCTCCTACATGTCAAAGTGTCCTTGGACAAGATACTGAACCGCACATTGCTCCTGAAGGCCATCAGCCTGTGAATGTTTATCACTACTGGTAGCCCCTGCCACCAGTGTATGACGTGGTGTGAGTGGGAGAATGACTAGTAATATAAAAGTGCTTTGAGTGGTCGAAAAGTGCTACTACAGACCATTTACCATTTAACATCCAAGTCACACCAAACAGAGAAAAATGTCTCATACACAAAACATGACCTAATTTAATCCTATGAAAAGATTACAAGAAAGACAAGAAAAAAAGACCATTGGGAACAAAATGCAATACTTTGTAAAATAAATTCATAAGTTTTAAGGCCTTATTTTGAACATATGTTTAAGACCCTGCAGGTACACTGTATTACATCCATCTATTAATCTATGAACAGAAGAATGAAGGACTGAAAAAAGGAGAACAAGGGATGTGGAGGCCATGCCTGTGTTTGCCTTAGGTCCCAAAATGGCTAAATCCAACCCTGCGTGGGACACCATTATTGTTGGTTTGAGTCTTTTCATACAATTTGTTGACAAGAAGAAAAAATCATGCTGAATATCAACACAAAATATCACCTATCAGCCCTCTAAACCCGTAGCGGTTGTGAGGTCTATTCTTGACTACAGCCCTGCACGGATGTGTCTGCCCGTGTCCTTTCCAAGGCAGCCAAACAGCCCGTTGCTCTGACAAGCTGCCTGCACAGAGAGAAAGAACTGTCCAATGGCTGCGATAGGGACCAAGTGAAGGGGAAAGAGGCAACGCCAGCTTCTATGAGGGAGGGCTCATTCAAGCACGGCAGATTCGGGGGGATTTAGGGAGCTCGTCTGCCAGCAATAAAGGGCTGAAACAGGATACTTGGTGAGATTAATTACCTAGATAGGCCACGATAATGCCATTTAAATGGGAAAGTAATTAAAGTGCACCTTCCATGAAAATTATTCATTGCTGACGGATTGGGTGACAGACAAATCAGGAGGCATTTACAGAAAAGCTACAGGTTAAGTGCTCCGAGCTGCTGCTCTGAGACCACCACAGTTTTATTGCAGCTGTTGAATCTTACTGCTTTGCCCAGCTCTCATCAAATTACTGCGAGCATGTGGAGCGAGGGGGGCGGTGGTGAAAAGAATGGGCTCCCAGGTAACGTAAAACCGGGTACAAATGCTACAAAGGAGGATCCGCTTAACTAGAAAATTACACTGGCTGGCAGTGGTCAGTGGGGACTGCTCCGAATCAATCAATCCTTCTGTTTAAGGCCACCATGGCAGATTAGAACACAAAAAAGGGATAAATCAATGGTCTTATTGTTCCCCAAGTGTTACTTTCACAAATGCACTGAACAATATCCATTTAGCAACGATAAAGTGTCAATAAAGTGGCCATATAGATTACCACTGAGGAGCTGGGGTATCAGTTTGCACCCATGAACATTTATTATTTTAATGATCATTGCTCTGTTGTAGAAGTAAATAATTACCAAATCATGCAAGAAACTCTGCTGTCTTCTTTTCTGAACTCCAGACAATAAAATGCTGGAGGACAGTGACGCAGACTTTGACTGAAGCAGCCAAACAAAACGGGAATATCTGCTTCTCACGCAATGCAAGGGCACCGAGGCTTTTCAGATCAAAGTAAAATGCTTAGCTTACATTCTTGTGTGCCTCAATGCTTTTTCCCCTTTTGCACTGAGAGATTGTTCTGAAGGGAATAGTCTGTTGTTCTCTTTGAATGTTTAATTAGGTCTGAACTTGAGGGGGACTGTAACATCATCTTACATTCACACAGTGTTGCGCAACAAATGAAGTGAAGAATGACTAGAAATAAACACAAATGATAACTCTGTTATCTCTGTTAACTCTGTTTGTTGATTTTGAAATATAAAAAAATGACTATCTGACACTGAGCCTGATTTAGGCCCCGTCTACATGTACATGGATATTTTTTTAAACTATTTTTCTCCTAAAAAATCTGTCCACACGACCTTCATTTTGAGAAATATCTCCGTCCATACCGTGAGCTTTAGCTTTAACAGTAGTAACAAATCAAACAATAGTAAAACAATAGAAGCTAATTATTTCTTTATCTTTCTGATACACGGTCCAAGGTGGAGAAACTGAAATGTGACTCATGTGGATGGAAGATAAGGTGAAGTGGCTGCTCAGCTTATGCTTATCAGTAATGTTAGCCGAGCATATAGCCAAGTCGTTGTTGTTGTTGTTTCTGGTGCATGCTCATTACACAAAGCAACAATGGGCATGAGGAGATGTCATAAGCGTTTTGAAAAATCTTCACCTTAGAAGGCGTTTTAAAAAGTCTCAGTTTTAATGACATAAAACATGTGGATGAGAGGCCAAAACGTAGAGAGAAAATATCAGTTTACAAAAATATCCACATACATGTCGACAGGGCCTTAAAATGCTATATTATATCTTATAATGTAATGGAATGTAATGACAGTTATGGCATTTTTTGACATTAAACTCATTATGTAAATGGGCCTAGTAATCAATGTTGAATAGTCCATGTCTGAAAGGGGCTTTACACAAAGACAGGTCTAAATTTTGAAATGATGTCTATCTTATCCAGTGTTTTGGAATGACGACCAGGGCATTCTGATGCTTTTCTAGTCGAACTCACCATAGTCTAAATAATGCATTGGCTAAATCGCACCTACTGTTTTCTGTTCTATTTTTCGACCTACAGAGCCTGTGGATACTTTAGAGCACAGCTCAACTATTGTAACAGTTGCTATCTGAGTGTAACAGGCTTTGTGCTGCCAGCTAATACAAGCAGTCATCATTAAAATCAATTTCCACAGGCTCTTCCTTTCCCTCATTGTATTGTTTATACCTCTTGCTGATCGCACCTAAACCCCACTGGTGTCAAGCTGAATGTGTACACACACACACAAACACACACGGGTCCTATAGCCTTTCCCATAACCAATTTCAAATCCTATTGCTGTGCCCTTCTCCATAGTGATTTTTCTGGCTCAGAGATGTGAACATCCGTTTGAATAAATATTAATGGTTATTCTATGAGCAGTGCCCACTCACAAGTGTGCTGGAAGAACAAAAGGCCTTGTTTACAAGTGCGCTTGAGGAAAGCTAAGGCACTGAGGGCCTCCGAGGGCGGCTCTGCGGTGCTGTCGACTCACAATGGAGTGCTGATTGAAACGCACTCTTAACTTCCAGCATACGGCGGCGGCGAAGACGGCAAAAATCCTCAACATGACGAATTTCTATTCAACTGTTGCAAGGATGGAGAAACCAAGCTTATGAACTCGCAGCCTCTACTTAAACTCATTTAAGACAGAGCTGAGAGGTAATTAGGTTTCTGGGAACAATAAGCACTCAGCACCTTGTATAGCTCCAGCCTTGCTTCAGACATTTCCTTTGGTGTAATTAGGGGAGGTGTGAATTCCTCATCAGATGGATCACCATCTGCATTCTCACACCATGGATTTGTTTCCCCCAAGTCCCAAGCTACGAGCCTACACTCTACCATTTGCTTATGAAGAACCTTTTTTTTTTATAAATACGTTTTTCAAGGGTTCTTCGTAAGACTAAGGGTTCCATTAAGAACAATTTTCATACAAAGAACCTTTTTTGGAAGAAAGGGTTCCTCAAGGCTTTGTAAGGATGAAAAAGCTTCCAATAAGAACATTTTTCATTACACCTCCAGTTTTAAGATCTTTTTAATTTATTGTTCATTGAGGGGATGAGAGCTCTAGTTTGTATCTTTACTTCTAGTTTTGAAGACATTGTGCAATTCTTGATAAAGATGTATTTACATAATCCTAGCCAATCGTCTGAGGTGCACACACAAAACTATGCTCCAGTATAATTGCAAAGTAAGAGGAGCCACATGTTAGAGAACCATGAGTGTTGTTGTGTTGCACTGGGCCACATCAGCCCTTTATAACATTACCAAAACCCAAAGCCACTGAATTAGGTTACAGACTAACCTGTTCAACCAAAATCAGGGTTTGGTACTTTGTAGAATCCTCAGAAGAGAAGAGCGTTATAGGTGAAACTAGATAGATTCTAGTTGAAACCCTTGGAATACAAAAAGGATTCTTGGTAGAACCACCTGTCTGGGTTCATGTTAACACCCTTAGAGGGTGGAAAGGTTCTGGATAGAACCCCCAGATAGGGTCATGGGTGGAACCATTACACCGTAGGTTCTCTGTGAAACCTCTCATAGGGTATTCTGAGTGGAACCTTTCACAGATGGTTCTAGGTATAACCCTTTATGTTGGGTTCTAGGCAAAACTCTTTGAAACCTCTATAAAAAGTTCTACCAGGAACCAAAAAGGGTTCTTATGGGGATGAGCCAAAGAACCCTATATGGTTCTAGTTAGCGCCTTTATTTCTAAGTGTATGTTCGTGCTGATTATCATGCAGGAGGTGGAGACGGGGAGGCATGGAGGAAAGGGCTTCTCTTTTTGAACGTTCTTTCAGTGCTACGGGGCTCCAGCACCTCGCCATGCAAAGGTTAATCAATTCTGAATGATGAGCCATAAAAGCTTTAATAATGCAGTCATTCTCTAATGAGTGGTCCTGCATGCTCGCTCAGGAAGGACCGATTGTTTTAGGAAGCTCCGACGTTCCAATTACAAAGCGCTGAAGCATTCCCTAACAGCCCAGAGAGCGCTGGACACAGTGAGGGTCCAGTGAGCAGGACAATGAGCCCTGCAGCGTGGAGCTAATGTCTGCTCAAGAAGGGAAACAAAAGAGACCCATCACATGGCCGTCAATATCAACCTATACTCACTACTGACTCGCACTTCAGCCGAAACCTGCAGAGGTTTGACTGTAGCTCCAACATCTCAGAATTCTTTTAAACGCCATCTTCTGTCATTTCAGCCTTCATTCAAAGGTAGTATTGTGTCCCAGGGCTGTCCTACCATTGAACAGATGGAGTGGGCCGCCTTGCCTTGAAGAGTTGCTAACCCAGAAGGAATATGATTAGTCTGGGTTTCAAAGAGGAGTTTTAGTATTGTATCATGGTCTACTCAGAGGTTCTCAATCTGTTTTCAGCCAAGGACCCTATACAAGATAGAGATACCGGGGACCCCCTCATGTCTGTCCCTTGGAATAATTTGATATATATATAGATCCCCCAGACCCCCCTTTGAGAATCACAAGGTCTAACTAGTGTTTCAGAGACCAATACCATAAAATACTTATTTTTTAATGAAAATGATCACAACTTGGCACAAACTATTATGTATTATAACTTAATGGAATTGATCATCAAAATGATCAGTGACCTGATCTGTGCTGGCCAATTGCACTGATTATAGTGTTAAAGCACTTTAAATGGTGCCATTTACTCAAAAATAATAAACATGACACCATCTTGGCCAAGACACCACTCTCTTTCACAATAGCTAATGGCTAAATATTCCGCCGGGTTAACTGAGTAATTGTCTGTTGTCAACATGCCACGTATAATTATGAGTGACTCTGAAAGAGCATGTGTTAATTGTTTTTTTTTTTCTCTGGCTATTATCCTGCAGGTTGTCCTCCTCCCGCCATCCTCGTGTCCTTGGCCAGGCAACCCCTCGGCACATTCCAGCGCGTGTCTCTGTCACGAACCGAGCGATACGAAATACATCATCCCCAACACTACATCCCACACACATCCATTCAACTAAACACCTCTTTCTTTCTTCCTGTCTCTCGCACAGATACAACCATCTACTAAACTGAAATATTTACTGTGTAGCAAACCACAGCCTCTACAGGTGTATGTTTTGAAGTTAAAAGTGACTGAACCAATATAATGATGATGTAAAAGCAGCAGGACATGATTGGCCGTCGCGTGGCAGAGAGACAGAGGTTATATATCCAGCTAAAGCTTCAGTGCTCTCTTTGCAGCCTTATTTTTAATCACCATCGTCAAAACACTCTTTTGGGCCAACTGTGTTTCATGGATGCTCGAGCATGAAAGAGGAATCTCGTTGGGCGGATCCATAGAAATAATGAATAAAAAAGGCTTTAGAGTTTGTCACCGCAAAATACAGCATTTTAATTATGGTAGATTCCCTCGAGACTGAGTTGCAAATACAGCACTGGCTCTTTAGGTACCACTGGGAGTCTGCATCATTGCTAAGCTAATAATGTTGGCCACTGTAGTGCTGATATACACATTAAATTAATCTGGGTAATATGCAGACTGGATATATTATGGATAATATCAGACTATGATCATTAATGCTAATGGGGAATAATTAGCGTAGTTTGCATATGAGAGGTTTTCTAAATTAAATTGTCAATTGCCTGATGCCTAAAGCTCTCTCAGCTGGAGCAAAGGGGTGCATAGACCGGTGGGAGCCAAACATGCAAACAACTTCAACTTTAGAAAAAGTAGTTCAACATTTTGGGAGATGGGGTTATTCACTTTCTTTCTGTGAGTCAAGCGAAAAGATCAATCTCATGTCTGTGGAAAAGCACTGAAGTCACGGCACTTCTGTAGATCACTAATTAACATGTTGTACCTTGTGACTTCTACTGTTCTCGAAGAACAGTTTAGTGTCTTTGGCGATAGCACCAATCTTGGAACAAAACGACTATCGATCTGGTGACAGCGAACATTTCGGGCATTCCGGTGTAGCCAGCAGATATCCAGGCCAAGACTTCCTCTTCCAAGCGCTGGTCATTGGCTACAGTCTGATCAGCAGCTTGAGGTGTGAGAATGGACCGACCACCGCCCAGGAGAGGCTGATGCGCAAGAGACTCCTTCTCATGCACGAGAATAGAGTTGGGAGACGACGTCTACGATCGGATTGTTCACAAATTTCCGGCTAATCTCTATAGACAGATACTTGCATATTCTGCAGATATGTAAATGGAAAGCTAATAAAAAGCTAAATTGTCATCAAACAATAGCCGATGGGTTCCAAGATTGCATTTTGGCCAATGGCCAGTGCCTCTTTGTCTCTCCACATGGACTGTTTCTCAGCATGCAACCAAAGCATGCTCAAACAGGATTGGTTAATACTACTTGGTACAAAGCAGAATGCTTCCGATACCAAAGTCCTGTCCCGTTGCCGACAGATTCTGTTTAGAGAGATTACTAAAGCACTGGTTCCCAGATACTGCCGGCAGTTTTACATTTTTGTTTGTATGGCTTAAACAAACATGATACAATGTGCTAATTAGTTTGATGCAAGAGTCCTTACCTGCTTGACCAGTAGCGATGCTCACCGCTGCAAACAGCCTCTGCGTGCGGCTCAGGTCTGACACCCCGTTGACAGCCTCCACTTCAAACGTGTAGTTGGCATGGGCGAGCAGGTCCATGATGGTCACATAAGTGTCCACTAATCCTGACTGCGCGGGAGCGTATCCCACATTCTGCCCACACGGAACGCACTCCTCGGGTTCCCAGCTGCAACGACGGCATATAACCCTGTAGGTGACGTCGTTGCGGCCACCTGTGTCCGCCGGCGGGCTCCACTCCAGGCCAACGGTCGTCTGGTTGATGTTGTAGACCAGGTTCTGTGGCGCGGAGGGAGGTCCTGTCAGAGGTGGACACGGAGGAAGCCAGAATTAAATAACGGAGTGCCAAAGAAAGTGACAGCCAAGAGTGTGCATTGACTGAATCTGTGCTTTCACTGTTCTCGGAGAGAAAAAAAAAACACTCTACAGGACATGCCAGCTCCAGCCCTAGAGCCAAACACTGACACTCAATTATAATAAGACTCAGATCCAGAAAAAAAAAAAAAATAGTACAGGTACACTGAAAAGAAGTGAGCTCTGGCAGGCACCAAGGTCAGTGTTAGAAAGCTGTGAAATCAAGGAGTGGAGCCCAGAGTTCCAAAGGCGGAATAATTTCATAGTAGAGTTCATGCAACACACTTCTGTTTCCCCTCATCACCATCCGTTACACTGTAAAATCTCCTTGTTACATCATGAGATTTTACAGTGTAATGGGGTTTTGAAGTTTAAAGCCAGGCCCACTTAAATTGTTTAGTTATAATATCCAGAAACATTTTATAACTTGTAGTCTTTTAAGTTTCTTCTCTTGTAACTAAAAATTATGAGTTGACTAAACTGATCACTTAACTCATGCAATGTTAAAAACAATCGTGAGCTTATTAGCATCCCAACATATACTGGATTTGGCTGACAATTCTGGAAAAAACTGTAGTAAACTGCAGTCAGTTCGCTGGTCAAGTAACTGATGGGGATATTCACGATTGTCCCAATTATGGAAATTCAACACGATCAACTTATTGTGAAAGTTTTTTTTTTTTTTATCGCGATCCACGATAAAAACAATTATTGTCCAATGACTACAATTAGCTAAAAGATGCTAAAAAGCTCCATAGAGCTGAGGGGTGCAGCCTCATTTTAATTTTGAAAAAAAAAAAAACTGACCTTTTTACAGTGTACTCATGCATGCAAACATAGCGGCTGATTCATCCAGATGGACTAAGGGCTTTGTTTACATACCCGATTGTTAACAGCATAAAATCTGCAGCTGCTATGAAAATGATTGAGACGTGGTAACATGGGGAAATAACAGACAGTCTCCCTCTAAGTCTTCCTGTTCTCCAAAAATATACAACTATCCCAGCTGGAGAGGTATATCACATAGACAGCAGGATACTTAAAGTTAATGTCCTCCAAAAAAAGACTCAAAAGACTGACTCGCCCACAGAATTTATGAACAAGATTTAAACCTGGATTATCACCACGCTGTAACTGCCATATAGTTTCACTTGACATACAATAACAGCTCCGCGGCTTCACAGGACCGCGGATCGTTCGCCTGTAAATGTTCACGTAATGGCAAAGAGATTAGTTCATCTCGTAAAACAATGAATAACAAATTGCTGCTTTCATCTTTCAAATTCCAGGCTGTTGGCTTTTATGGCCCAGATGTTGATATAAATAAACTCCCCCTACCGCAGTAAAGATTATATGACTTGTATTCTTTGCTTATGTTTTAAGAACATCTTCATTTTGTTCTCTGAGAGATTCAAGGAGACACAGTACAGACCAAGATTGTAGGCTATGCTGCTTCCATAACATGGAAAATATAATTTAGGTGTTTATTTTA
>JAOVVB010165990.1:0-11528 GCA_028570985.1 Heterobranchus longifilis | reverse complement strand
TTTATGTCTTAGAACAAAACGTGAAAATCTCTGAAGCTTGTGTTAACCACAGGCCTTATTTCAGACGTCTTAAAAAAAACACATAAAAAAAACCCATTGACTTCGAGACGAGGGAACCGGAAGTGCTAAAATGCTAACTCAGTTCCGGGTTTTAAAACTACAAACTTAAGCGGCAGAAAATGACTTGCTTGATAAATGTCTTTTAGTTCTTACACTCAGGAAAGAACTTTTTGATAACCACAGGTTGAAAAAGTCAATATTTCTGAGCGTGAGTCCCTAAGTGGTATTTCAGATGTGCACTCTGTAGAAACCCTCTGCCGCAGACGTCACACCGGTGCGGCCTCTCTCCCGTGTGGCTTCTCATGTGCTTCCTCAGATGTCCGCTGTGGGTGAAACTTTTGTCACAGTAAGAGCAGCAGAACGGCTTCTCGCCCGTGTGAATCCTCATGTGAATCTTCAAATCTCCTTTCCGGCTGCACTCTTTCCCACAAACGTGACATCGATGCAGTTTCACGCCGGCGTGGCCGGCCATGTGTTCAGTCATGGCGGTGGTGCTGTTGCACTGTTTACCACACATGTGACAACATTTTGAGCCCTTGTGTGATTTGAGGTGCATGTTAAGGCTTTCGGTGGACTCCGGGGTCTTCCCGCACACAGCACAGAGGACATCCGCGTCCTTTGAATGCATGCGGAAAGCGTGATTTGTCAAGTGATGATTGGAGGAAAATGATTTATCGCACAAATAGCAACGGTAGTCAGGTGAATTCAAATGGGATAACTCTGCGGATTCTCTGGAAGTGATAAAGGAGCTCTGACTTTGGTCTGTCCGTGTTTGGTTTGACGTTAAACATGCAGCAGGTCTTTCCCGTTCCCGACCATCTTGGACCCTTTCATTTTGGATCAGAGTTTGTGATGGCGGAGTAGGTAGCATGAACTGTACAGTTTTAGTTTCCTCCTGAAACCGCTCCTCACTTTCACTGTTTTGAGTCTGAGGGAGCAAAGGCGGTTTGGTGTCCCCCTGCTCGTTTTTCTCCCATGAATGAGGTAGGTATGAGACATCAGCATCCTTAAACTCTTGTTCTTCTTCTTGTTGCTGACTGGACCACAGTTCATGAGCTTCCTCTTTAATGTGTCGAGGCTCGGGGTCCCTCGGACAGACGCTCGGCTCCTGCTCACAGTGAAGCTGCACGGGGGGAGTTTCTTCTTCACAGATGGACGACTGAGAAAAGTCTGGAGAGAAAAATAATAATTTTAAAACTTCTGCATCTTTCACATTCTTTCTCAGATTCATCACCAAAATAATGATCGAGTATTGTAGACCTATACTGCCAGATAACTAGAAGTTGGCAATATTAACACTATCTTGTTTAGGGCTGCAGCTAGGCTTATGATTATTTTCATTATTGTTAATCTGCAGATTATTTTCTGAATGACTCAATTGTCCATAAAATGTCAGAAAATAGACAGATGTCTTGTTTTGTTTTGTTCAATTATTAAGTACATTTTCCTATCCAATCCTCACATTTGATAAGCTGGAAAGAGTGAATATGACAATTTCATTATCAAAACAGTTGCCAATGTATTTTCTGTCGATTGACTACAGATTCTTTTCATTATAGATTAATCTGCCCATTATTATCTTGATGAATCGATGAATTGTTTGGTCTATAAAATGTTAGAAAATAGTGAAAAATGTTCATCCCAGTTTCTCAAAGTCCCAGGTGATGTCTTTAAATATCTTATTTTGTCCCAAACCCAAATACATTCAATTTTATATGATATAAAAACAGAGGAAACAATAGGAAATCTCCATATTTGACAGGCTGAAAGAGTATGTACTGTCATTTTTGTATGACAAATTACTTTAATCGATTATCAAAATGGTTGCTAAATATGTTTTGGTCGATTAGACCTTGTTGATATATTTTATACCACAACGTTAAGTAACGGTACAGAAAAAAAACACTGACAACTTGACGAACCTTTGGGCTCAGTATTCTAGTTTACTCTGACACTAAAAGATGAAACTAAATGAATACACGAATAAATAAAGAGATAAATAAATAAACAGACCTGTTTTGTGGTTTGATACAAAGTCCAGCAGGAGACCTCTGAGCCTCTCGATCTCCTGTTTGGAGCTGGAAGCTTCTTATTCATATTTTGCGATTGTTCGTTCAAAAACCTGAAATATTTCCTCGGCAGCAGCTGTCAGTCGCTCGTTTACGAAAGCCCTGAGAAGCAGTGGAGTAGACATTTTAAAGATAACTGTTTTATATGAATGTGAATTACCCCAAGAGGATGTTTTACAGATTACCGCCTGTGGTGTTAGCTTACAAGCTACGGAAGTAACGATAAAAAACAAACAGAAGAAGAGTGTTGACGCATGTCAGATAGCTGCTGCCTCCTGCAGGACAACAGTAGCATTACCTCTAATTCAACACTATATTTTGGAGGCGCTTATACTTTGGTAGAGTATTTCCAATGTATGCTACTTTGTACTGCACTATAACCGTACTGTATAATTTGCATTTAATGTTTTTACATTTTTAATTTAATGTAGATTGATGATTTTGCTTTTTTTTAATTTTTTTATATATTTTTTTTTTAACTTTATTTATTTTTTAATCTTGTCTTAAATGCTCTACCAGTCTGTTGGTTGGGTAAACACAGATTTACTTTTAATTTACTTCATTTAATTTATAAAAGGACAGCGTGCAATGACATTGATCATTTAATATAATTCATAAAATATAAAGTGCAATACAGAATACAATGAATGCAGATGCCTTACATAATAAAAACAGTAAGTACACACTGCATAGTACAAAATACAATATGAAATACACAATAACTACATTATAAAGTGACCAAATTACCAGATGCCTTACACAATAAGTACACACTGCACAGTACAAATACAGATACAACCACTCACATGTGTGTTTCACAGTATTGCTTTCTGTTGCAAGGTGATGCATAGTATGACCTTAACCTTAACTTACAGGCAGCATTCCTCCAGCCACTGTGGACCGTATTTGTCTGACGATTTTTATAAAACAAGGTCGGTGTGAAAAACCTGTAGGGATGACATCAATTTGTTTAAGAGCCTGAGTCGTGACCTGTGCCCTCCCACTGCTCTCTCTTGTGCACCCACTTGACCATCTGTCCCATGCTGAGCTCAAAGGAAATGGGAGGACAGTCGTGATGTGAGCTGTATCCGGCACTGTGCATTTCCATTACAGCAGGCACAAACAAGAACGACAAATCTGCACAAAATAATCATAAAGGAAGGAGTGTAACCATGTTAAACTGTCAAATAATAATGCTCCATCATGTGAGCAATAGCATACTTGCATGCATTTCTTATCACCACCAGAGGGAGTCAAATAATTCAAGCTACAATATGATAACACCTCTAATACAGTCCAAGTTAAAGCTTCAGTAAGTGTCTTTTGATCAAACACTTTCTGCCCACTGAGAGAAAACAGAAGTGTTAGTTCTATGTGTTAATATGAATATAAATCAGTCCCACCTTTTTTTTTAAAGTCTGTATATGGACAAGAATATAACATTTCCTGTGTTTTAAAATGTCAACTATATGACAACCTCACTTACTAGATTGTTTTTTGTGTGTGGAAGCAAATTGGGATCCAAATAAAGAATAAGGAATTCAAATGCTGAAATGCACTTTGTGAATATAAATTACCTACTAAAACCATAGACTGTATAAAAACACAGGCAACACATTTGAGATGGATGCATATTAGAGTTTTGCATCCTTTTTGATAAACGATTAATTAATTAAACTTACATTTTTCTTTTTCTACCTCTAAAATACTTGTGTGCTTCTACATATCTGGAGCCACTGAGCTGAGACAGGAGTTACCTGACAAGTGATTATAAATAAATAAATAAATAAATAAATAAATACTGTAGTTAAGTTTTGTTAAGTTTCTGGGTCACCACAGCCAGATTCAAATATGAATTGAGGAGAGCAATGCATACAACTGTGAGCAAAGACAGGGTACTATATTTGGTCTGGAAACAAAAGACACAAACTCTTGAAAATAAAAACAAACATGCACAAAGAGAAAGGTAATTTGAAAATGAATCTAAATATTAAAACAAGTTAATTACTAAAACACATCTTTGGGCCTTGAACACACCTCCAGAGTAGTGGGCGTGTCCTGTAGAAACAGCCAAGATGATTCACGTGCTGTCGGATTCCAGAAAACGATGTCAGATAAATACAGAAAATTACAATATTAAACACGTGGGGTACAATTAATGTATTTAATCATAATTAAGACTCAAGCTGCAGCTGTTTGTGTTTTTTTTTCTCTGTTCACATGTATGGTATGATAATTGGGTCGTGTCTAAAAGATAACCCTAGATTTGCTCAAGTCTCGCGAGATGGGTAAGGTTAGGCATAGTTAAGGTTAGTTTGGTTATGGTTGGTTAGGCATTAACCTCAAATGGTAAGGTTAGGGTTCTGTCGTCGAGAAATTAATCTCGCGAAAATTTCTGTCCGTTTATGGTTGTCGCCGGTTTTCGCAAATCTAGGGTTACCTTCTAGACACAACCTGATAATTGTAATTCCAGACACTTGTACGCATGTGCGAGGTGTGTTACTTCCTCGCGTCTAACGTTGCCGTGGAGTGGAGCTCCTCCAGTCCTCCTCAGCTATCTTTGGTGCAGCACGGTCGGTGCGGAAGGGCGCACAAGTGTAGTCAGCCAGCGACCCAGCAGAAATGTCGGAAAGTGGGAGTCAGGAAGCCAGCGGTGCCGCGAACGGCAGCGGCAGCAGCCCGACAAAACGTGCACCCAGACCAGCCGTTGGCAACAAAGTGACCGTGGTGCTCGGGGCTCAGTGGGGCGACGAGGGGAAAGGAAAAGTTGTAGACCTGCTGGCACAAGACGCGGATATGGTGTGCAGATGTCAGGTTGGTAAAAGCCCTCCATGCTGCATTCACTTGTCATGTGTCCGTTAAGCTAGTTACCGGAAACTCCTGCTGCAGGTGACGGTTAGCTAAAAAACACCGTTAAGTTAGGTGTCAGCTCCAGAGCAAGCTAACGATAATTAGCTAGCTAACCAACATCTCATTCAGTGTGTTGTTCTCAGTGTTTTGCTAATGTCACCTTGAATTCCTGCTAGCTGCTTTTAGCTCCTCAGACACATTTAATGTCTGTGATGAATTGACTCCTGTCGTGTGCACATGACGAGATTATAGCTGAAGGCACCTTTGGCTAAACTAAAGTGACCAGGTGCATCACTTCAGACTGGGCTTTTATGGACACCATTAGTGTGTTAAAGCTACTCAGTTAGCTAGCAAAATGACTCTACTAATGTTGGCTGCAGGCTTTTATTCATTCTGGCTGGGAGATCATGTTTAATATTATACTGTGTCATCTGGAGTTGTGGTTATTGCAGTATCCTGGTGCTAAAGGCTGCAGTAGCTACATTAAAGTTATAAAATGTGTGCACTAAACAGACTATTGTAGCTGAGTTAAATGAGCAATTAATGCCTATATTTGTCCATTATATCCACAATGCTAAATATCATTCTTTATTACCAGAGTCCAGTTTAAATATTACAGGGAAACACCAAAATGTCATCTCATTTAGTGTAATATGTTGTCAGATTTTTCATTCAAGGGCTGCACAATTATTTTCATTATCCATTAATCTGCCTATTATTATCTCGATTAATCAGTTTGTCAGTCGATTAATAGACTAATTGTTGCAGTGGTAGTTCATTCAGATGAACGTTTTATTTTTTGACAAACTAGTGTTGTTCTGATCCTGCAGGCTGCACTTGAACATATCAATATTGCCCTGTTTTGGAGGGCCATACATGCACCACCTTATCATTGCCTGGGAGGCGGCATGGTGCAAAACAAGATAACATACGTCATGTGTTGATATGCTTAAGTTGTGACAGTGAGGCTTCCATGGGCAGCTAATGGAGAGTTTTTATTCCCCTTTCAGTGTTTCAAATGATTGTTGTTATTTTATCTTGTCGAGCTGTATATTTAGTGACATCCATGTGACCCCTGCACTTGCTCTTTATTTGGACTCAGTTAGTGGTTGAACTCCTGGTGCTCTGTGTTGAATTTGCATGCACTTTCTCATGCAAAACTGGTGGATTGGAGACTCCTCTCCGGTACACAGACCTTCATCAGGTTATTTCCTGATGATGATAACCTGATGAAGATCTGTCGATCTACAGGTGTGCAAAAGTTCTGCTCTTGGACTTGTTAACATGGCCAAGGCTTTCTCAACTCTTTGCCTATACTGGGAGGATACATGTCCGTGATCTCCCTGAGCAGGAATAGTTGAGTGACAGCAGTCGAGGGACACACCGAGTCCCTCTTCTGATGGCCAAGAGCCACATACTTAAACCACATTTACTCCCAAGAAAGCTGAAGTGTGGCCAGCCTGTAGAGGACTGGTCATATTTGGTCTGCTGATCTCTGATGTACCGATGTGTATAACTGTACATGGTGTATTCAGTCCACCTGGCTCGACTCAAAATGATAATCACGTTGTGTTTTGGCAATAGTGGTCATCTGTCTGGGCAACAAAACGTGAACAAGTCAGATGAGTTAAGGTCGAGCTGAAATTAAAAATGCATTTTCAACCCTTTTAGATCACATCTGTGGTCATGTTGTGCACTTATTTAGCAATATATGCCAACAAATTGAATTTCTTTGTATTTCTATATCAAAAAAGATCAAAATACATTATTTCTTCCTGTGAAACAAAAAATTACGCATGTCTATGTAAGATAGTACCAGCACAGAGCTAACATTATAGCTAACAGTCCTCTGTAACTGCACAAAACGTGCACAACCGTTCCCCCTCCGCCGCCTTTCTCCATTCAAATGAATGGAGGCGGCGAGTTGCTGCGTGGCGGTGTGAAAGCCCTATAACTTCAGTTTCAGCTCAACTTTCATTTTGGCTGTGTGTTAGCACAACAATGTGGAGTACTTCATACCCTCGCAGCTCTCAGTAGTTTCTGTTGACTTTGGGCCTGCTGTAGAGTCTGTGTGTGTTTACTGAGGGGAGAGACTCGGCAAACCGTGGCGATAAAGTCACAATGACATGCTCGTTGTCCGTTGCTACTCCAATGTTTTTGCTATGTATCAACCTTTTTACCACAAATAAGGTTGTCTGTATATTTAATGTTGCTGCATTCATAATACTGTGCAGATCAATAGGAAGCCACTGATGGTTTCCATTCATTTCAGTGTAGTAAGAAAATCAAATTTGAGAAATGTGATCCATCACAGTTTACTTTCAACTTTTTGTCAAAGTTACATTGGCAATGCATGAAAGCTGAGATTGCTTTGAAAAGTCTGCTTGAGTAAGGATCACACATCTCCACCCTTTCCCCTCACATCTCTGCAACTATAGGCTCAATTTTGAGGCAATACCAATGTTGATTTTTTTTAAAGATGTTTTGGCATTTTTGCCTTTTATTGGCCAGTTGACAGCCTAGTAATCTCTATAAACAGATTCTGCATTCATATGTAGATTCTGTCGGCAACGGGACCAGATTTGGGTATCGGAAGCTCTCTGGTTTCCGTTGAGCCGACTTTGGTTGTTTGCAAGCAAATAGTCAGTGTGGAAAACAAAAGAGGCGGAATGCATTGACCAAAATGCAATCTCGGAACCTATCAGCAATGATTTTGCTTTTTTATTACTTTTTTGTTTTTATTTTGTTTATGGAGATGTCGTCTCTCAACTCCAACTCCATTGTTGCATCTGAAGTTGCCAATCGGACCGTAAACAGTGAGGAAGCCTTGGCCCGGATATTCACTGACTACATCGGAATGCCTGAAATATTGGCCGTTGCCCCCAGAGGCTAAATCGTCCTAAGACTGATAGCCGATGGGTTCTGAGATTGACTGCCTGGAAACAGATGGTGAGAGAGGGTATATAGGCCTATATGACATAGGCAACAAAAGTTGCTGGCTTGAATCAAACTGGGGACATTGTAATTATGCTGCATGCATCTTAAACACTCAGCCACCCCGCTATTTGAGAATTCGAAAATCTGATAATGATTTATCGAACAACAGAGACCGTTTCGAAATTATCTTTGGCATTTCTGTACTGAAATGTCTTCTAACTTATTGGTTGACTTATACGCTGATCATAAGCTAATCTTATCTACCTACTTAACACCATGTTCCTCAGCCTTCTTAATAATAGCCTACAGACAATCTTGCTAATCTTTTGACTGCTCATAACTCTGCGGACTATTAGTTGTCTCTGTTGATAACAAGTTGACATAACAAGGATTCTCCGGAGCCTTGCAGCTTCCTTGTTCCCGCAGTCCAGTCGAGGCAGGAGACGTGTAAAAATAAACCGCATTCTGGCATTCGTCATGCACAGCGTCCCCTCCATACATCACGGTGTTTGTGTGTGTGTGTGTTTGTCGGGGGCTGCTGGAGCAGATAGCGTTGATCTTTTTATAAACTAAGCTTTGCCAGCAGTCTTGCTCGGTGTTCCTTGCAGTCCAGACCTCAAAGATCCTAGAAGTCACAGTTGGTGTTACAAGAAAGGAAAGAGAGGGTGTGTAGCTGAGGGGGCGTGCTACCAGCAAACCACATCTCTGAAGACTGATGGCAGGAAAGTCAGCAGTCATTGTGCAATATCTTGTATCCGATATCATGCTTAACCAAGGAAATGGTGCAGATATTTGCTCGTTAGCCTTCTTGAAGCCTCCATCATACTCAATTCAAAGTTGTATTTGGCCGTACTGGTTGAATAATCCCAAACAAAGTTAACACAAGCTGTGGCTGCATTAAAATTCACAGCTAATATTGATTTAAAACCAGCACAGAAACCAGAGTAGCAGATACTATGTTTGATTGTTCAAGTTGCTGATTTGCCACAAATGAGAAGTATGCATGTGTGATGATCTTACAAATTAAAAAAAGTAATAAACCGTCACAAAATAATTAAGTTTGTTTAATTTATTACTGCATGGGCAGTTCACTGTCTGCTCTGCATAGTAAAGTACAGGGATCTCTACTAGTGTTACATAAATGATTAATAAGAATATTTTAGAGCAGAGTCGATTAGGCTAGTTGATCGACGGGTAGTTACCCAGCAACTTTCGTATCTGGATAATCGATTAATTGTTTTTAAGTCATTTTCTAACAGTCTCTGACTCCAGCTTCTCAAATGTCAAGATTTGCTGCTTTTCTTGATCACATATTTTAGTCAATTGAACATCTTTGTGTTTTGGAGTGTTAGTTGGACAAAAAAATAAAATAAATCTGAAAGTATAAAGGGCATTTCTTTCACCATCTTCTGACATATTAGAGTCAAAACAATAAATTGATTGATTGAAAAAATAACAGGCAGCTGCAGACCAAAGCAAAGTTGATGCACTTTGATCATTTTCCAGCCATAGTCTGTGAAAGATTTGATTAATTATGCCATGACTCTCTGCTTTGAGATAAGAAGCATACCCGAAAGAGACAGAAGGGCTCTGAAAAAACTTCAGCGAGTTGAACAGATTAATTTTCTGTCTGTAGAGAGATTATCATGGTCAAACTGTCAGTTCTGGCAGTGTTTTGTATTTCAGTCAGGAGGAGATCCTTTTCCCATGGATTGTCATAATGATATATGATTTCCAGTTTTCACTGGACATTTCTTGGTAAATAGGTGTATGCACAAGATCTTTCAGCACTTGATGTTAATTACAATGTGAGACGCACTTTAGATGACACGCACAGTCAAACCTGCCTAGCAGAAATGCCGACATACCGACATGACTGATGTTTCACGTTAAACAATAGTGGAGCTCGAAGCTATTCAGGAGGTGGTTTATGTGCTCACCACGGCACCCTGCTGCTCAGAGACACAGTTTTATACACAACACACATGTCAAGGTCAAGATAAACTTTATTATCCCAGAGGGGCAATTTGTTGTACAGCCAACAGAGAATAAAACACAGTAAATCAAGCATACACCATACACCATGTAACAAGGGACAGGGAATCACATTATGCTATTTATGAAGCCAAAGGTAGCAGGGATGGATGAGTTTTTCAGTCTCATTGTCTTACACCTTGGGACCATATCTGCAACCAGATGGCAGGTATATGGTCTTCGATACAAGATAATGACAATCAATCAATATCCGATTGTCGTCTTTGACACAAGAAAAGTCTGTAAATTGTAGTTCTTTTACACATTACTGCTGCTTAATCTGAAAAATACACCAGACTTCAGATAAATCTGCGTGCAAAACAGAACTTCAACAATTCGTCGATTGACAGAAAATTTATCAGCAACTATTTTCATTATCAAATCTTTTTTTTTTGGTTATTTTTTAAGCAAAGGTGCAAAACATTTGCTGGTTCTATCTTCTCGTTTACTTGATTGTAACAGAATATACAGTATTTTGCGTTTTGGACAAGACATTTGAAGATGTCACTTTGGTCTGACATTTTTCATAATTTTCTTACATTTTATTGACAAAACACTTAATTGAGGAAATTATGCGCAGATTAAACGATTATGAAAATCGTTAGTTGCAGCCCTTATATCAAACATGAAGTCTCATTTCCAGTTTTGTTTCTACACAAAAGATTCGGTATGATGGAGTGTGGTCACAGTTTGGTGTAACATTAAAGGTTTTCTTTATTCAGTCTCCTTCTGAAGAGTTCCTGCAAACTTTATAATAAAACTATGCTTACTATACAAATGAGCGGATTTTTTTTGTCTGACAATGATTAACCAATATCTAACTACAGGTTGCTATAAAAGTCGCAGTAAATGTAGAGGGAGAATGCAGTCGGGTAATAATTCTCTCTGTGGATTTGTCACTGCGACCTTTCACATACAAGTAGTCATCTGATCCATTGTTAATATAAAAATATTATTTTATTATTATTATTGCTTTTGATGAATTACTAATTTTCTGTGGATCGACTATTTAGTTAACTAATTCTCATTACTAAAACATTTTAGCTGTAATAGTAATGCTGAGGAAAGCCTAGAGCTGAAACACATTTGTTTCCCCTGCTGCTGTGCATTATTAAAAGTCGGGCTGCTATAAATCACGAGATAGCATATTTTCTTGTAATTTAATAAATAAATAGTCTATATCAAATAACCACATGCCTATTGTTGTATATTTCTGTGTGAATAGGCCTACTTGACAAATGAAAAGTACTGAACATTTTCTCATTTTGTGCAAAATGAACATAACGTGCAAGGATCAGAATGTAAAGCGTGGTCCACATGACGTCAAAATTGCCTTAACGCAGTTCGGCCGATTTTGTTTTTCTCGACATTGCGATAGAAACGATATAGAAAAATATATACAATGACATTTTTTTATTGTTGTGATGATTGTCACAAAAACCCGTGGGTCAACTATCTAAAAGAAAAATAACCAGATGGCTTGGGTCGCAAACATCATTTGAGGTGATTTTATTTAGACAAAAATGGTGAGAAAACCAAAAAAGTTGGACGTCCACAGCAAAAAACAGAACAAAAAAA
>JAOVVB010165979.1:0-11529 GCA_028570985.1 Heterobranchus longifilis | reverse complement strand
GTTGTAGGTCATGTTTCTTTTCTCTGATTGGTTGTAGGTCAGGTTTCGTTGCTCTGATTGGTTGTAGGTCATGTTTCTTTTCTCTGATTGGTTGTAGGTCAGGTTTCGTTGCTCTGATTGGTTGTAGGTCATGTTTCTTTTCTCTGATTGGTTGTAGGTCAGGTTTCGTTGCTCTGATTGGTTGTAGGTCATGTTTCCTTGCTCTGATTGGTTGTAGGTCATGTTTCTTTTCTCTGATTGGTTGTAGGTCATGTTTCGTTGCTCTGATTGGTTGTTGGTCATGTTTCGTTGCTCTGATTGGTTGTTGGTCAGGTTTCGTTGCTCTGATTGGTTGTTGGTCATGTTTCATTGCTCTGATTGGTTGTTGGTCAGGTTTCGTTGCTCTGGTTGGTTGTAGGTCATGTTTCCTTGCTCTGATTGGTTGTTGGTCATGTTTCTTTTCTCTGATTGGTTGTTGGTCAGGTTTCGTTGCTCTGATTGGTTGTCGGTCACGTTTCGTTGCTCTGATTGGTTGTTGGTCATGTTTCCTTGCTCTGATTGGTTGTAGGTCATGTTTCCTTGCTCTGATTGGTTGTTGGTCTATCCAATTGCATCCAGAGGCATTTTGGTCTCGGAAATCAAAAATTAACTGGGAGGTCCCAGAGTAATTTAAATGTGAAATTAGTCCGGTGATGCCAGGCTGTTTTTTTCTGCTCGTTCACACTTGCTTGCGTCATTGATTAATTTACATGTGGTGATGGATCCTGCACAAAACTAACATACAAATGTCAGGGTTAAGTGGATAAGCTGCTTGCTAGTGTAATACAAACCACACCAGAATCTGTTACGTTGAAGCTCTTAACTTAATTTCCTCTCATCTTTCCCTTTATGTAATCTCAAGTGTACTGTAAGAAAAACAACCTCTGCATTGTTTGACCACTGACGTATGTCTCCAGCAGCCTGCACGCATGCACGCACGCACACGCACGCACACACACATGCACACACACGCACACACACACACACGCACATCCACACGCACATTCAGGCCTCGTCTGTCTGGGTTTTTAAGGTCACAGTGTGGTTCTCTCAATTCTCCAATCACTGCGTCCAGCAAACTCCAACGAGGCTACCGCGTGTGTGTGTGTGTGTGCGTGCATGCGTGTACATGCGTCTACGTTGGTGAGCTGGATTCCTCAGCCATGTGACTGCCAGTGTTCATCTCTGTTTTTCCACATGTCTGTGATCAGCTGATTGCCCCCAGTCACAAGTCTGTTAGGCCCGAAACAGTTTTATAGTGAAGTGTGTGTGTGTGTGTGTGTGTGTGTGTGTGTGTGTGTGTGTGTGTGTGTGTGAATTTTAAATTCTGACCACGGCACAATGTCCACAACTGCACTGCTCTAGTCGTTATGAGCCTCCATTTGTTCAACAGTTTGTTTCCCACAACTTGACTGACATTGTGAGCCATGTGCTTCATGACCGTGGAAACATAGAGCCCAGTGTTTTCTCTGAGGTCAGACTGTTTTTTAACCATTCGTAGAAAGGGCAAGTCAACTTTCCTGTCAGCCCTCTTGTAAAAGCATTTTCCTTGAACTGAGATGGAGCAAACTTGTCAGTATTGATAGTAGGCCATCTCTAAATAATAAGTGTTCGTGGGTTAGTGGAAGTGGGTTGACCTCACAGGGACAGCTCAGATTTTGTCAGATAAGTTTAAAAATTTGGTATTTTCGAAAGATACGATAACGCTGTCAGCGAATTACAATTTAAGGAAGGCATCAAAGTCTTGAAAAAGATGGGTTTTGGATGTAAAATGTCAGCAACCCTGGCTCTTGGCACGATTTGTATTCAGGTTGGAAATTAGCAGCAGCCACCAGCCATGCTGGTCAAATATCCAAGTGACGGCTAGATTTCTTCACTTACCAGCCAAGAAAAACTACGGTAATCTATTGAGTGGCAGGTGAACAAAGAGAGTTAATTGTCAACACTTTGTATTCCTCAGATGCGATGACACATCAATAGGGCGGCTTTGGCTAAGGAGGTGAAGTGTGAAGAAACACTTGCTGCCGCTGGTGTGCGGGTGAATGAGAGGCAGCTTTCTAAAGCGCTTTGGATAAAAAGTTATATAAATGCAGTCCATTTACGTCTTTATCTAACCTTTCTTTTTCCCTGTCTCTCAGTGTGCTCGGGTGTGGATCCCCGATGAAGAGGAGGTGTGGAAGTCTGCTGCGCTGACCAAGGACTACAAAAATGGCGACGCCTCCCTGCAGCTCATGCTGGAGGATGGAGGGGTGAGGATGAATGGAGGTGTAGGGTGGGGGAGGAGTCAGTCTCTGCCTTTTTTAATGTTTTTTTCCCCTCTCAGCTCTTTTGTTGCATCCTCTCTCTCTCTGCCTCTCAGACACACAAAGTGCTGCGTCTCATTAGCGGTTATTGGTTTTACCATTAGCACTTTCCACAAATGAGACCTACATGCAAAGATGCCCCAGGAGCATTTTAAATGCATAGCAGTGCATTTAATTCCTCCGTTTAGAATACAAACAGTTTCCAGCACACAGTACTCCTGTTAATGAAAGCATGCTACTGGCAGGACCATTTGCCATATTGCTCCTGATGATTTAATCACACATGATCATATGTAAATGGAGCTAGCACCATCAGCTTGGTTACTGTAGAGTCCCTTCCACACATGCACTGCAACCCTGACTGTATCCAGACATGTGAGAACGCAAATATCCAAATCAGTTGAACCGGACATTAAATGGACTTTACCCTGCCAGCTCCCGAGTACAAACTGTCACAGCGAGCGAGCGGACGTGTGGATGATGTTTCTATAAATGCAGCAAGAAAACAAACGACCGAGGGTGAACACAAAAGATGCAAACGAAAATGTCTAACGAGAGAGGCGACGAGATTTGGGTACTTCTGTCCGTAAGGCAGGCGCCGAAATCGTCAGACAAATTCAAGGAACGGCAAGAGACTCGGTTATTTCTGACCAAATTACGAACCGGCTGCGTGACCGCGATGTAATCTGTGTCACAGACTCAGAACACATTTGCTATCGTCTTTTTTTTTTTACTGACAGCGATTTAGCCTCTGAGGGGACCGGGGTGCGGCTCCCTCGAGTCCCTGCGGATGTCTGGACCAAGACTTCCTCTTCCAAGCGCCGCTCGTTGACTGGCAACTCGAGTTTTCTTTCAAACTCAGTTGTTTCTTTTATTATGCGAGTCGAACGTTTCTCCACACGATACACAAACATTGATACTTTTTGTAGGTGTTTTAGGTCCAGACCACATCTCTTTCGCTCCCCACGCGGACTGTTGACCTGCGTAGACCCTCATCAAGACTACTCGGACTACAAACCTAAACCAGAATCGTGTCCCTTGCCTCCAGATTCTGCGTTCATAAATGCAGAATCTGTATATAGAGACGATCCGTGTCCTGCCTCCTGCACGCTCCTGTACTTCCAGTAAGTGAGTCTGACACGGACAACCTCCTGTTGCGTGTTACATGTGCGAAAGGGAAACTCCAGACAGTGTCCGGACCTGATTCTCCGGAGTTCAGACCTGCAGCTGGTTGTGGCTGTTTAAAGAAAGTTAGGACACGAGCCAAGCAAAAAGTGAGTGGAGATCAAGGAGGTTTTTTTTCAGTAGTAGTGAAAATAAGGCATTTCTGCATGTTTTTACAGTTTTCTATGAAAAACAACAACCATATCTGCCATTCTGGATGTTGCTGCTGATCTCGATCCATGTACAAATTAGAAATCTAAATAATTCCAATTAAAATAACAGATTTAGATGATTGTGCAGCAATGACAGAGATGTTCGCTCTGTGTGTTTTGTAGATGGCTGCTGTTGAAGATGATCAAAATAACATACTCAATTAGTCAGTCAAGCTATCCGATTATCTAATTCATTCCTGATGTTGTTTGTTGAAGGATTCCTGTAATTGAATCAACCATACTCCATAAAACAGCCAGAGAAAGGGATCCATTTAATGTGCTTATGAAAATGTAAAATGTTTCCACACAGAGAGAGAGAGAGCAACCAAACTGAAAACAAGATTAATACAACATAATACAATACAGCTCTGAACGACTGGTGGTTTTGCTGCAGAGCCAGGAGCCCGTCTCATGACATTTCTGAGAACATATGCATGAAATACTGTACAGTATAAATACTTTTTATCAGAGTGGATATCTGTTATTGATTATTTAAATCATGAATGGGCACTCCACTGTTCTTATTTTAACGCAGGACTTGATTTAAGCTAATGATCGGAGAAGAAACCTTTATACTTTTGGCTTTTAGCCACAAAATGTTTCTCTGTCATCATTTGTAGAAACACAGAATATAATCTGCTGGCAGAGCAAGGATGACATTACAGTCGTATTGTATTTATACTATGGCCACAGAAAGTATCTTTACTGGCTGGCAGGTGTAAATCAGGACATATTTTAATCTCAGCCCTTGGACTGAGTTTGTTTTCATGTGAGTTTTTTTGGCCTATGAATAACACGTCAATTTGTTAAGTCATTTTGCATTATCACAACGATTGTTTTGCTTTTCACGTGTCATTTTACGGCATGCAGTCACACCGAGCTTTCAACTGTAAACACATGCGCGTCAGTATTAGTCGCTCAGAGCTGCTGCTCTGGAAGTAAGGAGATGGAAGTCTGTTCAGGTCCTGCAGGGCTTTGACCCAGGACACTGGTGTTCGTGTCCCGCGTGAATCGAGTTATATTATTAATGTACGTAAGTTACACAACAAACATCCTTATTTTAACCCAAACCGCGATGTTTTTCCTAAACTTAACCACCTAGTTTTGTTGCCGAAACTTTTGTTTGAATTCACAAAAATGCGACCGTGGCGTGCTATTTATACGCTTTCCCATGAGATCACGTTGTTTTGATGTGTGATCTGTGGAAGACACGGGAACTAATCATGACACGTTGCTGCTGGATCTTAATATGTTCAATACAGTAACAGGATTTGCACTGATCCACCATCTTTTGTTTTAAATAGTGACTGTCTGTTATAACTCTGCTGTTTTGCTGGTCCTCTTCAGAGCATTGAGCACAAACTTGACCCCAAGACGAAGAACCTGCCTTACCTGCGAAACCCCGACATCCTGGTGGGCGAGAATGACCTCACAGCACTCAGCTACCTCCACGAGCCGGCCGTGCTGCACAACCTCAAAGTCCGCTTCATCGACTCCAAGCTCATCTACACTTACTGCGGTAGGTGTTAACTGCCCCGTGATGCCCCGTGATGCCCCGTGATGCCCCGTTAACTGCCCTGTGATGCCCGTTAACTGCCCTGTGATGCCCGTTAACTGCCCCGTGATGCCCCGTTAACTGCCCCGTGACGCCCCGTTAACTGCCCCGTGACGCCCCGTTAACTGCCCCGTGATGCCCCGTTAACTGCCCCGTGATGCCCCGTTAACTGCCCTGTGGTGCCCCGTTAACTGCCCTGTGACGCCCCGTTAACTGCCCTGTGAATGTATATTTTCAGATATGTAATTCAGAGCTGCCAGCCAAACAGCATGTGGATGGATGAATTACCTTATCTTATATTACACTGCACTATTTGCAGTAGTTAATTAATTCATGATTCAGTAGATTCACATGATTTGAGTCAAGTGATTCACAGGATTTGTTATTTTAGAGTTATTTTTGGCATAGGTTTATTTTATTCATACGTTCATTTAAAACCAATACATAAGCTGGATTAAACATGGGGTTAAAAACATGTTTGCCCTTAAAATAACATTGTGCATTAATGCTTCTAGTAAAACAACACATTAACCATGGCATGTGTTGATGTTTACAATCGGCAGGCAAACATTTTAAATGTGCAATAACATCAGTGTATATTAGATAGTCTTTATTGTCCCCAAGGAGAAATTAATTTTGCTCTGCTCTGTGCTCTTTATGAGCCTATATGATGGAATAGTGGCATTACAATGTGCCAGAAGTCACCACATTTGTGCTTTTACGGACAACATTCAAGACTAGGTCAGAACCTAGTACATGTCTGGACCGTGTAGGGTCAGTGTGCTAAATTGTGGCCAATTATGGGTTTGTGGCTCAGTGGGTGTGCACTCCCTCCACTGATGTCATCACCCCCGTTGGACCAATACTGTAATTTTATCACTCACTCAGTTAGTGAACTTTATCACTCAGTCAGTGAGCGACAGAGTTTCCCATTTATAGGGCTGGGCCCCCAGCGCTGCTGCGGTCCAGCCAGAAACTAATGATGTAGCATTGATGATGAGTCAGGAGGTGAACATATGGTCAGAGTTTCCACCTGCCTGTACATGTCTGCTACAGCTTTTTGCACTTATTATGGTGTGATCAGCTGAATAGTGTTTCATAGTGGACGGTTTTATAGTTTATTAGTTAAACACTGCGTCTGTGCCCTTCATTAACCATATTATTATTCTATATGTCAAGCATTGTTTTGTGTTTACACTGACTGATAAAACGTGTCCCTTATTAGCTTTACATTTATTATATTTTTATATACTGTATATATTATATTATTATAAAGCAAGCAGTGCTGTGTCAGTGCTGCAGGAAGGTCTGGATCCAGTGCGATTTCACGCTCTTGGATAGAAAAAAACCCTCTCTGGCTTGTTTGCATTTCTGTAAACCAATCACAATCATCTTGAGCGGCGTTACACCCGGATACAGCGACGGTGCTTCTGCAAAATAGTGTCAGAGGGAACTTGTTTTGATGGAACATGTACATTTAAACATACTCTTTGTAGATCTTTACAATCGTTCACAGAAACAACAGAGGCCTGCCTTATTGCACGATCCAAATCTTATTCAAAACTTGCCATTTTCAGCGTGTAGGTTGATAGCTCGGAGGCTGCTGTTGTTGTTTCCCGTAGCAAAGGGACTTTGAGAACGAGAATACAGACTTCCTGTCTGCACAGGAAGTAAGGCTTTATCCAGGCAAGCCAGACTACCTCCAAAATGACCAATTCTTACATCAATTACTGATAATGAACAGTATGCAGTATATATCACTGATAATGAACAGTATGCAGTATATATCACTGATAATGAACAGTATGCAGTATATATCACTGATCATGAACAGTATGCAGTATATATACTGTATTTGCATTACATTTCCTACCCTCTCGGTTTGTAAAGACGCGTTTCAGTGTGCCGCCTGTTTAATGCAGCTGCAGGAGAGCTCATACTTCCTCTGTGTTGCAGGAATCGTTCTGGTGGCCATCAATCCGTATGAGACGCTGCCTATCTATGGAACAGACATCATCAATGCTTACAGCGGCCAGAACATGGGAGACATGGACCCACATATCTTCGCTGTGGCAGAGGAGGCTTACAAACAGATGGCCAGGTTTGTGTGTGTGTGTGTGTGTGTGTGTGTGTGTTACCTGAGTAGCCTTGGTTCTAGTCTCCTTGTTGCTCACCCCCCACCCCCCCTTCTGGGTTTGTAGGTCAAAGCTGATCCAGAAATAGGCTCATGGTGGTCTCACCGTCTCTCTCTCTCTCCTTTTTAATTCTGCTTTTCTCTGCAGGAGCCAACCAGTAGATCTCCACCAACACTAACATACACATGTATACTAACAATACTATATACATACTTTACTAATGCAGGGCAGGTGAGGTGAGGCTGTGTGACGTAGCACTGCTGTGTGAGGACCGTACACATGCAGAGCTGCACAATTAATTATGTTCAGAGTCTAACACATTACAGGTATATAGTAGGGCTGCTCGATTATGGCAAAAAATAATAATAATCACGATTATTTAACACGATTACTCACTAGCTTTGAGAACATCATGCGTTTATTGAACATTCATATTTTTAACACTGGATGTCTTTTAACTTTAAATACAATTGAACTGAAAAACAAAGAAATAAATGAGAATAAATAAATAAATACAAGTGAAATAAATTATAAATATATTAAAACAAAAATAAATAATGTATAAAAATAATAAATAAAAATACATACCACCAACTATGTTGCAGTGTGCTGCCACAACCTACTGCAGACGACTAAAACTACAGTATATTTAATATATCTGTAAACTACACTGGCCCACCCTCATAAATAACAGAAAATAAAGGGCAACCACAACTTACACAGCAAATGCTACTCTAATGTTTCTCTTATGTTTTCTCAGGGCAGAAAAATCTTTAAGTTAACTTAAAAAAAAAAAAGTAGTAACCGCACCCCGGCTCCCCACAATCTGCCTCCTGCAAACTGTCACAGAAACACCAGTGTGTGTCCAGACTCTGAGGAGCAGGTGACAATATGCATTAATCACCCACCTAAACCTGCGTTACAGGAGCGCAGCTGTCAGCAGGAGAGACCGACTGAGCTCTGCGGCACGTGTGTGCGTGTGTGCGTGTGCTTGTGCGTGTGCGTGTGTGTGTGTGTGTGTGTGTGTGTGTGTGTGTGTGACAAAACGGGAGCAACTTTGATAGACTCGTCATGCGGCACAAAATTGTTTTATCTCGATTATCTTGTTTTGATAATCGACGGATGCCAAAATCGTAATTGAAAATGAAATCTGATTAATCGCCCAGCCCTAAGATATAGCCTGCCGAATCCCACTCACATTTTGTCACCAGACAAAACCTGGGAATAACCAGCAGAGCCCCCAGGCACCGATCCAAGGGCACGTACAGGCACTTAAAGTTTCAGTAAATCTATGAAATGTTTTAGACCAAGGATGTTTAGTGCTTTAAAGTTATCGGTAACATTTTAAAAGCTGGATGAAATCCAACAGGCAGCCAGTGTTTCTTTTATTTTTTTTATTCAATTCATAATATTTTCTATACAGAGATGAATCATTTGAATCAATCGTCTGTTTGGATTGCAGCCAGTCAGGGAGTGCATGGCTTTCAGTCAGACACCTCTGGTAAACACGCGACTTGTTAGTTAAGTTTATTTGTATGACATACAGTGTTTCCATGCACACACCAGCAACGGTCCCTGACGCAGCCCAAGGTCTCCTGGAAAAATGTAACGTATCAGACCAAAAATGAAAGAAGGCCTGACAGAGGAAATTCAAGAAACTACTCAAAGGACTCAGGATGCAATGGGAGCCATAGGTGGAAAAATGCCAAATGCAAAAGAAAAAAAGATTGCAACAGAGCCAGCCGAGCTACCAGCAGCTGAGTTTATTTCAAAGAAAGGTGGCTCAGGAGGAGGGCCTCAGGATTTTAACTCCGTTCTTTGGAGAATGTGGATATTAAAGCATGCAAAGAAACACAGGGGCTTAATACGGTGTGTTAACACCTGCTCTGCCTGCAGCCTCTGAAAATGTTTGTTAGCATGATAGCATGATAGCATCTGACACTTTCTATCTGCCCGAGTCCTGACGGGCATTGCTTGTGTCACACTCTAATTATTAATGTTGATGATGTTGACGATGTTGACGATGTTGACAATGTTGATGATGTTGACGGTGTTGACGGTGTTGATGTTGATGATGTTGACGGTGATGTTGATGTTGACGATGTTGATGTTGATGATGTTGACGATGTTGATGATGTTGATGTTGACGTTGTTGATGATGTTGATGTTGACGATGTTGATGATGTTGACGTTGTTGATGATCTTGACGTTGTTGATGATCTTGACGTTGTTGATGATGTTGACGTTGTTGACGATGTTGATGTTGACGATGTTGATGTTGATGTTGACGATGTTGACGTGTTGACGATGTTGACGTTGTTGACGATGTTGATGTTGACGATGGTGACGATGTTGACGGTGTTGACGATGTTGATGATGTTGACGTTGTTGATGATGTTGACGTTGTTGACGATGTTGATGTTGACGATGTTGATGTTGACGATGTTGATGATGATGGTGACGATGGTGACGATGTTGACGGTGTTGACGGTGTTGACGATGTTGACGATGTTGACGATGTTGACGATGTTGATGTTGACGATGTTGACGATGTTGATGATGTTGGCGGTGTTGACGATGTTGACGGTGTTGACGATGTTGACGGTGTTGACGATGTTGACGATGTTGACGATGTTGATGTTGACGATGTTGACGGTGTTGACGATGTTGATGATGTTGACGATGTTGACGGTGTTGACGATGTTGATGTTGACGATGTTGATGTTGACGATGTTGATAATGTTGATGATGTTGATGATGTTGGCGGTGTTGACGATGTTGATGATGTTGACGGTGTTGACGATGTTGACGATGTTGATGTTGACGATGTTGATGTTGACGATGTTGACAATGTTGATGATGTTGACGATGTTGATGTTGGCGATGTTGATGATCTTGGCGGTGTTGACGATGTTGATGATGTTGACGGTGTTGACGATGTTGACAATGATGATGTTGACGGTGTTGACGATGTTGATGATGTTGACGGTGTTGACGGTGTTGACGATGTTGATGATGTTGACGGTGTTGATGGTGTTGACAGTGTTGATGTTGATGATGTTGACGGTGATGTTGATGCTGACGATGTTGACGATGTTGATGTTGACGGTGTTGTTAATGTTGATGATGTTGACGGTGTTGATATTGATGATGTTGATGATGTTGACGGTGATGTTGATGTTGACGATGTTGTTGATGTTGACGATGATGATGATGTTGATGATGCTGATGGTGATGTTGATGTTGACGATGTTGTTAATGTTGATGATGTTGACGATGTTGATGATGTTGACGGTGTTGATATTGATGATGTTGATGATGTTGACGATGTTGATGTTGACGATGTTGATGATGTTGACGATGTTGATGTTGACGATGTTGACGATGTTGATGATGTTGACGGTGTTGACAATGTTGACGATGTTGATGATGTTGACGGTGTTGACTGTGTTGATGTTGATGATGTTGACGATGTTGATGATGTTGATGATGTTGACGATGGTGATGATGTTGACGATGTTGACGATGGTGATGATGTTGACGATGTTGATGATGTTGATGATGTTGACGATGGTGATGATGTTGATGTTGATGATGTTGACGATGGTGATGATGTTGACGATGTTGATGATGTTGATGATGTTGACGATGGTGATGATGTTGACGATGTTGATGATGTTGATGATGTTGATGATGTTGACGATGGTGATGATGTTGACGATGTTGATGTTGACGATGGTGACGATGTTGACGGTGTTGACAATGTTGACGGTGTTGACGTTGATGATGGTGATGATGTTGACAATGTTGATGATATTGATGTTGACGATGGTGACGATGTTGACGATGGTGACGGTGTTGACGGTGTTGACGGTGTTGACGATGTTGAAGATGTTGACGATGTTGATGATGTTGACGATGTTGACGATGTTGACGGTGATGTTGATGTTGACGATGGTGATGGTGTTGACGGTGTTGACGTTGATGACGTTGATGATGTTGACGGTGTTGATGTTGACGGTGTTGATGATGTTGACGATGTTGACGTGTTGACGATGTTGACAGTGTTGACGATGTTGACGGTGTTGACGATGTTGACGGTGTTAACGATGTTGACGATGTTGACGTGTTGACGTGTTGAC
>JAOVVB010165959.1:0-11529 GCA_028570985.1 Heterobranchus longifilis | reverse complement strand
ACGCCCCGCATACAGCGACGCTGCCTCTGCAAAATAGCGTCGGAAAGGAACCCGTTTCGGTGTTACACATACATGAAAATGTTGTAAACATATTCTTTGTAGATCTTTACAATAATTCACTGAAGGAATAGAGCAGGCCTGCCTTATTGCACGATCCAAATCTTCAAAACGTGACATTTTCTGCATGTAGGTTGAAGTAGGGAAGGGACTTTGGGAACACAGACACGGGCTTCCTGTGTGGCCAGGAAGTAAGGCTTTATCCCGGCACTGTTTGGTAAGACTGCCAGACTACGTTGATGATAAAGTAGTCCCGCATAGCCAGACCTATCTCCACAGCGCTGCTGGGGAGAAGGTCTGACTCCCTGGTCTGTTTGCATTTCTTTAAACCAATCACAATCGTCCTGAGCGGCGCCACGCCCCGGTGCCTCTGCAAAAAACAGCGTTGGGAGGGAAAGACCTCCTACACGAAAATGTTGTAAACATATTCTTTGTAGATCTTTACAATCATTCACTGAAAGAACAGAGCGGGCCTGCCTTATTACGCAATCCAAATCTTTTCTTCATAACTTGCGTTTTTCAGTGTGTAGGTTGATAGCTCGGAGGCTGTTGTTGTTTATCATAGCGAAGGGACTTTGAGAACGGGAACACGGACTTCCTGTACGGACAGGACGTAAGGCTTTGTCCAGGCACTGTTCACCATGTAAGCCAGACTAGTGATAAAGAATCACAAGAAAGTGTAGATGCAATATAGTAAAAAAAAAAAAAAAAAAACATAACGGGAGATAGAAAACTAATTTCCTAAAGAGGAAAAGAGAGGATCTGAATAATGGAGAGAGAGACGGGGACAAAGATTGCAAGATGACATGAATGTGGAAGTTGAGTGTCAAAGAAAAGGTGTGTCAATCCAGAGTCTGAATATTGACAGACTATGAGCTGTTGAAACACAGTAACTGCATGTGGTTTGGAGTAATTAAATTTTTTCCATGTAATTATCTAATACTGGAGAGAACACAAGAACAGGAAATAACCACATTAAGAGAGTAAAGCGCGGAAACTCGGGTTTAAAGTGAATTTTAAAGTTAAGATCCATGTAGTAGCTGTTCTGGAGCTTTCAGTCGTATCACCTGATCTTCATACAATTCATACAATCTACAATTTCCCAACTGTTATTGGATTTTTTTGAGCACTTTAAGGTCAGCTTAGTAAATTTCAGTTATCAGTATTTGCATTACTCATAACAGTATATGCTTGGCTGCTGATTTCACAAGTAACTTACGTATAAAACAAATACATGTACAAGAATGAACGCGTTCCTGTGCAACCATAACGCATCAGACCATGCTGCTCCACCCTGAGTCACTTGCAATATGTATATATTGCTCCAAACTCATTACACACCTTAATTCCATGTTATAGCAAGAGGCTTAACAATGCAAGTGTTTTGTCTCAATCTTGCTCAACAGCAGCATGTCTCTGCAGTCTATACCACAAGCACACACACATACGCACACAACCACACCCCCACATGCAGGTTTTGATGGATGTTTTTGAACCCTCCAGGTTATCTGAGGTGATCTTGTGCCAAAAGTCAAACATGGCGTGCAATTAATTTGTAGTTCCATGTTAATGTGATTATATTCTCAAATGTTCTTTCTACATTTTCATTTCTATTTTCTCACTCCGTCTTTATCATGCAATTGGTATTATTATCAGAACTCCGTATTTCCCCTGCACTTTATCGTGTATGCAGCGCTTCCTGTGCGCCAAACTGTCAAGATACTCCGTCGTATATAGGTCACATCAGCTTGTTTTAGTCCTTATTATGAGGCCACTGACGTCCCTGAGAAACACTGTGGCTTGATTACACTGATTATCACTATCTTTAAATATGTTCAAGTCATTCATCACTTCCTCCTGTGTGGTTCATTCGGACCCACGTGGTGGTTTATGGTAGCAGCCATAAATATAATGTGCACAAAGCACATTTTTGTTGGTTTAACTTAACTGTTATCAATAAGGAACCTGAAGTTCTTTGTTTAATCTCAGTAAATCAGAAAATAAAGGAGGTGGCTGCTCAAGAACATACAGTTTGTTTCAGGAGAGGGAGACTCTTTGAACCGCCCTTTGATTTAAGTTTTTTTCCCCAACGAACACGCCGTTTCATGACGTTTGAGGAATTTATTTTATCTGCGCAGATAGTGATATCATGTTCCGTGTAACATTGGGACAAAGCTCATTGTGCCGGTCTTTGTGTCTGTTTTCTGACTTGAGTGTGATTACAAAATGTGCAAAACAACGTATTAACTTGCACCATGAATGTTTCACTGATGTTGATTAGTTAGTGTCGAAACAGGGGCGGATTTCGATGATTAAAATGGATTTCCTTTCATTAATGAGCCTATTTGGACCATTAGACTTGATGCAAAATTGTAACCTTTGCACAAGTTCTCAGAAAATTGGTGTAATACAGTAAATATAAAAGAGATGTAGCCACTGGCTTGGTTGTTTAATCAATGTGAGACTTTGATTGGGGATTTCCATATTTGGCATGGTGCCTCGACACAGTAGACTTGGAACCACAACTTAATTTAAACCAATTACTCAGTTCAGTTCTGCTCTGTTGGATACTTTTACATATTGCAAATTTCACTCCCTGACATGCCCTACTGTGTTAAGGATTATTGTCAGGTGCATTAGCTTGTTATTATGAGCTAAGCCCAATTTAATTCTGAAACCAGCAGGGGAAAAACACTCACAATAGGATTCAGTCTTATTCTCCAGGGTGTCTTTATCTACTTAGCTGAGAAATACCTCAGAGCTGTGAATCACGGAGCCTGTGCAGTGTTGTAACACCTAGCTTTCACTGCGGTGAAAAGCTAACGCAGAAAGAACAGGGAGAGCAGATGTAGAAAGGCTCATTGTGTGTGTGTAACCAGTGTCACTATGAACAACAAGAGCTTTTGTCCACCACACAAACTGAGGGAGTGATTGTACATAAACTCCATCCACTCATTGTTTTAATCTGTCATGTTTTCTCGTGTCGTTTTCTCCCTCAACAGCCGAAGAAGAAGGTGACCTTTTATCTTCTCTACTGCGTTTCAACAGCAGTCATTGGCTCGCTACAGTTTGGCTACAACACCGGGGTCATCAATGCACCAGAGCAGGTGTGTGTGCGTGCGTGTGTGTGTGCTTCTAGATGTGTGTTTGCTGGATGAATTCTTGTAATGGACGTTTAGTGTTTTAATGTTTTATGACAGCGGGGATAACCATTAACAGAGGGATTAATAATAGATGCAATTCCACATCTTCTCTCATTTTGTGATATGAATATTGTAATAACTTAAATGACACTTTTTAATTGCCATTTTGAGAAACACTGTAACACTTTTAAGTTGTCGTTCTGTATCTGTGGTTTTGCAAGGAGGCCCTACATTAGAGTTAGGGTAGGAGGTCTGGTCTCATTTGTGACCATGGCATTGCAAGGTGGCAATGTCAAAAGCTATACTGCCCCCATGTGGCTGTGTCAAAAACTGACACGTCATGCACAAGTTCCGGCACATCTGTTAGTTAGAGCCTCTGTGAATTGTTTTGATCGGAAACCACATAAAACAACGACTTACTTGAAAGCAGCCACTTTCTAATCCCGCCACTCTTTTCTGTGGTGTGACAGAAACTGCGTAGGTTTTTCCAGAATGTGTCGATGGAGCGGTATGGTGAGCCTTTCAGCCAAGGAGCCAACACCATGGTGTGGAGCTTTGCTGTGGCAATCTTCAGTGTGGGAGGCATGGTCGGGTCTTTCTCTGTCGGAGCCATCGTCAACAAATTTGGCAGGTGAGAGCATCAGGAGTAAACACTGTGGTGCAGGAAATGGTTTCATGTAAGATGACAGACAGTAAACCAACAAGTCATTTTCAGGATTATTAGTAAAACTTGCAATGAATGTGAGCAAAAAGCAATAATAGCTATTTTGCTTTATGTTATTTCGATTAGTCAATTGACAAAAAAAATAATTTGGCAACTTTAAAAATAGAATTTATCAAGCAAAGATGGGCAAACATTTGCTGTTTTCAGCCTCTCAGATTTGACGATTTGCTGCTTTTCTCGGTCAAATCTGACTTCACCTTGAATTTTGATTCAATTATTATTCTCATTATTTTTAACTGAGAAAATAGTCGGTAAATAATTGGTAATAAAAAATAATAATTTGTTGCATCCTTCATTTCCTTATGCACACTATTTAGACATGCCTTTTATAGTTGTTTATTTTATTTTTTTTCTGTTTACTCTCACTAACCATGTCCTTCTCTCTCGTCTCTACACCAGGCGTAAGTCCATGCTGTTAACTAACATCCTGGCTCTAATCGGTGGGGGTCTGATGGGACTGTCGGGTGTGAGTCGATCTTTTGAGATGGTCATTATCGGCCGGTTGATCATCGGCGTGTTTTGCGGTCTGTGCACGGGACTGACACCCATGTACGTGGGCGAGATCTCTCCCACCGCTGTCCGAGGAGCCTTCGGCACGCTGCACCAGCTGGGTGTCGTTATTGGCATCCTGATCGCACAGGTATGATGCTGTGATATGGTGATTATATTATTGATGTTTTTTTTTTGTATTAGGTTGTGCAAAAGCTGTGGATTTCTGCAGAATAATGTGGACTAAAGATATCAGCTTGAAGAGTTTCATGTCCATCAAAATCAAAGCGTTGCACAACTCTTCTCCTGTACATGATGCTTTTATTCACCTCACCAGACTTCTTTAGATTCTTTCATTAGGGTCTGAGGCTGTTTGCAGTTTTCTAATATGAAGTCCATTGATCAGTCATGTGACCTACAGGTCACCATAAATATCAACTATACAAAACAACACTAACATTTCTTTTTAGTACAATTCTTTTTACAAAATACTATATTGACTCTAGTGGATGCATCCATTTACAAGCTATAAACATAAATATATAACATATAATATTACAAGCATCTTCTCAGAATATTCTTTAGGTGATAAAATATTTAATTATCACTATGTAACTTATAATATCCACTTTTCAATACAAAGCAATAGAGTCCGACTGATATGGGATTTTTGAGACCGATACCAATACAGATTTTAGAGGGAAAAATTCACAGAATACAGATATGGATACCGATATAGTGCATTTTTTAGCTGAATGAAAATAGACCATGTGGACTGATTGTACATATGACTATGCAAAGGTACTCAGAAAGCTGCTTTCTAAAACAAATAATTTTATTAGTAAAATTAATAGAATAAGAATATTTAACATTATTATATATTATACATACAATGTGTCACCTAAATGAACACTGAGAAAATAAAATAAAAAATAAATAGCTAAATAAACATCAGTTCTGTGTGTTCTGTATCAGTCAATTTCTGACTGATTTCTCTGCTGGACAAACTATGTTATGCCACATTTCTAAATCACCCCACGCATAGTTTTACGCCAATACCAATAGATATGGATATTAACCAATATCGATAAATCAGTTAGGCTCTACAAAGCGACACATTCTGTATTCTTTCGAACTTCGAAAGCACAGTATACTCAAAACTCCTCCAATATTTATGGATAGAGGTCACATGACCGATCAATGGATTGTATATAAGGAAACCAGGAACAGCCTCAGAAACTTCTCTGATAAAGACAAGACAGCCGAAAATGTTTGCTGAGGTGAACGAAGCATGGCGTCCTGTAGAAGAAGTGTGCGACTTGTTTTACTTTGGAGAAATTGAAGCTCACCACATATGAGTACTTCATCCCCTGTTGTCTGTGTATTTTAGATCTTCGGTCTGGAGTTTCTGCTTGGCTCAGACACTCTGTGGCCTCTGCTGCTGGCTCTGACCATCCTGCCCGCCATACTGCAGACCATCATGCTGCCTTTCTGCCCTGAAAGCCCCCGCTACCTGCTCATTGTCCTCAACCAGGAGGAGGAAGCAAGAAAAGGTCAGGTTTTCAGACAAGATGGCAACATCAGGTTTTAATGAGCGTGAATTTAGAATTACTCTTGAATTTTTAATGATCTGTGGCCCTGTGATTTATTAAAATTTTACCACATGATGTTTCAAGACCCTTCCAGGCTTTCTTTACATCATATTTTCACAATAATATACTTACTTCCTCTCTATCCATCCATCCCTTGTTCCCTCTGTAGCGCTGGTGCGTCTGCGTGGCTCTGAGGATGTGAACGATGATATCCAGGAGATGAAGGAAGAAGGGATGAAGATGGCCATGGAGAAGAAAGTGACCATCCCCGAACTCTTCCGCTCCCCAAACTACCGTCAACCGATCATCATCGCTATAATCCTCCAGCTCTCTCAGCAGCTGTCTGGCATCAACGCTGTGAGTAAACACCGTATCCTATAATAGTGCACAGTGTCAGGAGATGTGATTATCAAGTGTCAGTCTATGTCATCTCATACCATGAATCTTTAAAGGAGCATTCACTGAAATTATACAAATGTGTCTGACACGCACATTAACAAGAGATGCTTCTTGGCTCCAGGCAATGTTAGATTGAGTGGAATAATTTAAGCCACTGTGGGTCAATGGAAAGAGACCAACACAGTGGTATTTGATAGGTATTTTGTTAATAAGGTCATTTCACCAGGCTGACTAAATGTGTTAGCGTTCCCTCGTCTGACCTGACAATCACAGTAAAGCCGCAGCAGCCTGCGGCTTAAAGGCTGGAACATCGATTGAACTCTGACAGATATATTAACACTCGTAACCTATATCACTCACCAGCACAGCAGTAGCAGTAGCAGCTAGCTGCACTGAACAGTATATCACTGTAACAATGAATCAAATATGTAATGTGAAAGGAGTCGCTACCCATCGGTAAATAACTCTAGAGAGTATTTTAGGGTCTTTCGGGTCACTGTTTTGGTTTTATGGCCCACGACTTAAAGGGGACACATTATGCAAAACTCACTTTTTCTGTGCTTGTGCACATATATTTGAGTATCTGGAGTACCTACCAACCCACAAACTGTAAAATAAAACAATCAATAATGTGAACAAGAATAATGTGTTTTTTGAACATTAAAACATGGTCTAGTAGAAACCCAAAATACAAGTATGAACCTGAAAATGAGAGTATGTCCCCTTTAAAACAAAAACTACAACATTTTTTAACTAATAAGCTCTAAAAAAAACCCACTGTACACTTCCTACCCAGCACCAAACAACAGACAGATAGCTGGTGAACATTGTGGAGCATTTAGCCACTAAAGAGCCAGATATTTCTACCAGGAGTTGATGGAGACCAAAACATAACTCAAAAGAGAGCTCCAAAAATGTTGTTTTGAGTCTGCTGTTAAAGCAGGTTAAATGTAATGTAATTTTAAAGACTACACTCATTTTATTCACTGAGATAAATACATACTCATAATAATAACTCTTCGTCTTTCTCTCCCTCCAGGTGTTTTACTACTCTACAGGCATATTCGACACAGCTGGTGTTACTCAACCCATCTACGCCACCATAGGAGCTGGAGTTGTCAACACCGTGTTTACTGTTGTCTCTGTAAGTGTCTGGCTACTCATTTTGCATCTCAATAAAAGGCATGTTTTACATTTATTGGATTATTAATCAATCTTTTTCATGTTTCGACTCCAGCTCTTCCTGGTTGAGCGGGCGGGACGAAGGACGTTGCATCTGATTGGTCTGGGTGGAATGGCTATCTTTGCCCTCATTATGACGATCTCCCTGTCTTTGGTGGTGAGTGATGTTTGCACGATTCCTCAAGCTTACAAAAAAAAAAAAAGTGTCTCTATTGATTCCTCATTACATGCTGTCCTCATTCTCTTTGTTTCTCTGTCTGAGCAGAAGACCACCCCGTCTATGAGTTACCTGGCCATCGTGGCTGTGTTCGGCTTTGTTGCCAGTTTTGAGATGGGTCCAGGTCCCATCCCCTGGTTCATCGTGGCGGAGCTGTTCTCCCAGGGGCCCCGACCTGCTGCCATGGCAATCTCTGGTTTCTCCAACTGGACCGCCAACTTCCTGGTGGGGCTGGGTTTCCCTAAACTGGAGGTATGGACAACATTTACTTGACTAAAATCTTCAGTGTGACCTCTGTCGTGCAGTTACAAACATTTCTCTCTTCTTCTCTCAGGAACTTTGCGGTCCTTACGTCTTCATCATCTTCATGATCCTCCTCATCCTGTTCTTCATCTTCACTTTCCTGCGAGTGCCTGAGACCAGAGGAAGAACCTTTGACGACATTGCTCAGGGATTCGCTGCCAGCGCAAGGAAAGCCTCCCCGGTGCCTGAGCCGATGGTCTCCGGGCTGACAGAGGGCAAAGAACCTCCTCCCACGTCCCCCACAGACAAGGTTCCCATGGTGGATCTTCCTTAGAGAGAAGAAGGAAGACTCAAGGTACAACGCGGACAACAGGTTTCAAACACATAGATATTGTACAGTTATATTTGATAACACACAAATGGTGAAAGAGCAGCGGGGTGTGTTTAGAAAAAAGTCAATCGTTAAAGATTCCCCAGTCACACATGCTAAAGAAATTGATAGAATTCCCTGTAATCCTGCTTTAAACAAGGGCCAAACTTAACTGAATTACCAGTACTTAATATTTGTTGACATTGCCACTGCCAGCTCTATGCATACTGCCATATAAGAGGATCAACAATATGTTCAGTGTTAAGTCCCAGGTCTTCAGCTACCCCCAGTGTTAAAGGTTGTGGGATTTGGGGGGGGTTTATGTATTGAGGTCAAGCTTGAAAAGCCGGTTTTGGAGCCTGGTAGTTTGACCCAAAAAAAAGACTGACTTGCTGTCCTGTCTGCCAGCCTGATGTGCCTTGCTGCCAGGGGGAGAGAGCCATGTTGTCTTGAGTAGACAGAATAAACATAGAGGTGCTATAGCAGTCCCTCTCCCTTTCAGGTGCACAAAAAGACTATAGACTTAGAATGAATATATATTTAAGCATTTAGAAGATAAGAAATATTTCTTCTCATCCTGTAGCACAACGTCCCCTGAGAGTACAGGATGTATGTGTGTTGTTAGTACTGTCTGCATCAAGTCTTTTTTTTTTGTATGAGAATGAGGTGTAGTCTAGCACTGTCAGGCCTTAACAAAGTTTCCTTCTGCTCTTAAAAACACAGCCTAACCTCTTGTGATTTCATTGCAGAGTAAAGCCAGTAGTGCAGTCGTTTACAGTATGCATTACAGCAGTTGGATACAAAAACTCAGGGGGCTACTTGTGTTCTACTGGGTTTCTAACTGTAGCATAGAAAATACATTTATCATCACTGTACTTGAAGCTCTCTTGACATCAGTACGTGCGTAGCAGCAACTTCTGCATCATAGGTCATGAAATACAATATTTTACAACCTCTAAAACTGATGTGTTACATCAGATCAAAAGCACTTGTCAGTGTTAAACAGTCGCTTGAGGGATGTACTGAAACACATTTAAGTCTACTGATAATTAAATAACACATATCTCACATTGAAACAAGATATTGGCCATGTGGGATAGTGATGTGAAATAAAACACTAAATGAATTGTATTTATTTTAGTGGTTGATGCACAAAAAATGTCTTATCATATGTTTTTATTTCTGATTGCCTGAAATCATGTGTATATATAGCCTATATTGTAGAATCTCCAGCTACTGCATCACGATCATTATAGCATGCTTATAAATGTTGTGTCAATGTTTGTACAGTTGCATCTTGTTCTTGGATGTGCGCAGATCACAAGGAAGCACTTTTTCGATATTTGAGCTTAGCAGTGTTTTCATTTGCACTTTGGCAGTCAGACTACTTTCTAATGATTGTTTATATTGAGTGAGTGTGGGGGGCTCTCTGTTACATGTAAATATACTGTATGTATTAGTATGGTTTTGGTTGTTATTTGTTCCTCATAATCCTGTTCCATCTATGTAACATCCACTGATTTTTTTTTCTTGCACTGTTACTATGGTGAATGTCACTATGTTGCTTAACAGTAAACGGAAGTGAGAAGGTTGAGTGTGCGTGAGACTCACATAAGAGATGACCTTTACCTTTTTTTCTATCATAATGTCCTCTTTGTTCTCCTGCTGTCATAATATATGAGTGGCACTTGCTTTGAGAAACTAAAAAAGGAAATAAAGTTGTCCATCTTTTAAGGGAATGTGCGACTTGAATTATGAGCATAAACAGTCTGTAATGCTACGAGTCAAAGCAATGAATGTTACATGTAATTACAGTCTCTGTGCTAAAGTGAAAGTGTGAGAGATTTGTCTGGCATTTTGTCTGGTACCCACTTCTGCACTGTGGCAGTAACTCTGTTTCCTTTTCTGCACCACGGCAAAACCTCAGTCAGCTGTGCAATTACTCTGTAGAACTAACCAACCCTCTGAAACACTGAAATAAAGCCATGAGTTGAAAACCAGAGTTCAGTTTCTCTCTGTGGCTGCTGCTGCTGCTGCTGAACAGTTGGGTTTAAAAAAGATGTATTCACGGCTGTGATGATGTTTTAAGAATGCGTGAGGAGGAGTTATGAGGTCAGATTTCGTCTTGGGTCACACAGCTTCAAAAGCCAAACCAGAACACATGTAGAGACGCGAGAGACTACTTACCTCAAAGAGGAATTCCCCCTGAAAATGTACTTTAACATTACTGCTCTAAAGAAAACATACTTCCTAAATTACAGGCCTTTGCTGTGGTTTTATGTAGGGAAATAAAATGCCAAGTGAATTATTGTTGATTGTTTTGTTTTTTTAGGAAGGAGACAAAAAACATTAGGGCTGCAAATCCTGATTGCTTCATTTACCGATTATTTTCTAGTAATCAAGTATTGATAATTTGGATTAATTAAAGTCTGACACTCAGGTAAATTCTAGAGTTATAAGGAGCATCTTTTTATGTGATTTGGTCACATTTTGACCCAGATCACATGGTGACATCTAATAATCTTTTATTTTGTATTCAGTTTACTATCACAGAACAGAAGCAGAAACTATTCACAGTTGAGAAGCTGGAAATGTTGCTTAAAAATGTAATGAAGTTTATCAATTGATCAAAAGTTAACGATTAACTGATTAATCAACTAATCGTTTCAGCTCTGAAAAACCGACATTTTACTTAAGATGGCACAGGGAATAAGTTCTTACTGAACAAACTGAAAACAGATTAATAAGTTTTAATTCCCCACTTAATGACTGGAGGACCGCGATCCATTTCTTTCTTCACTTTACCTCTCGGAGCAAAGAGCCTTGGGTAAAGGGCCCCCGGCTGGCTGGGAATGGGGCCATCTAACTGTGTCAAGCCAATAGGCAACATCTCCCTGCAAGAGTCTACCGAAGTCTTGCTCAATGCAGTGAACTGGGGCATGAAAGCCCATCAACAAGCTGCAGTACTGCGGTCTGACCAGCGAGTGGCGTGCATGAGCCAGAGGGGTGTTTAGCTCCGTGTGTTTGCATGTGTGTGCGTGTATGAGTGCGTGTCTAGATGCTGTCTGGATGAGCAATCCAATGAAGCGAGGAGTGTGTCTGAGAGACAGAGG